>NW_021024850.1:153112-226177 GCF_004153795.1 Camellia sinensis
TGCTTAACAGTAATACAGTAATACAGAGTATAGGGGTTGACGGAAGCCAAAACAGTAATAAAAGATGTCCAACGAGCTGTGACAGTCTGTATGAAAAAAGACTTTTCATATATATATATAAGCAATCAGTACCAAAACAGTATGTACAATATATATGGACCGGGCGAAAGGGGGTGCTCATAGCTGACCTTCCCCGATCGTACCCAAGCTCCCGAGCCGAGACAACTCCGGTGATGACGGACACGTGGCCTTCGGGTACGAGTCAGGGTTTCCTAAATTCTCCCATTTTAAAATATTTAGGTGGCGACTCTGTATCTGGCAAAGCAGTCCATGTTTGGCACTACTTTTTCAAAAATCTGTTTCTCAAAACGATTTGCCAGATTTGGACTCTTTGGTTCAAGATTAAGAACCGCGACACAAATCGAGTCCGAACTGTAGCGAGGCCCCCTCCGCGGGCGCGTCTACAACGAGAAACTCATCTAAATTCTGCATCTGACAAACTTTACCCAATAACGTCGGCTGCATGGTCAAACTACCAATGTATGCCCTCTCAGCACTCTTTATTGGTTGAACATCATGCATCAAAATTAACTCCAAGGACTGCCATTCCTGAATCATCAAAGAAGTTATAATCCCATGTTGTCGACAAAGTGCATCTGTGACCACATTTCCTTTCCCCGGGTGGTAAAGGATCTCAAAATCATAACTAATGACGAATTCAACCCACCTCTGTTGCCTTATGTTCAACTCTTTTTAAGAAAAAAGATATTTGAGGCTCTTATGATCTGTGTACAACTCAAAGCGCTCCCCAAACAAGTAGTGTCGCTACACTGTCAACGCAAAAACAACTGCTGCCAACGCTAAGTCATGAGTAGGATATCGTCTCTCATGATATTTTAACTGTCGAGAAGCATAAGATACAACCTTCTGGTGCTGCATCAACACACATCCCTACCCAATTCCACTCGCATTAGTAAGCACTACTAACTTTTTCCCTTGTACCGGTATAGTTAACACCAGAGTTGTAGTTAACCGCTGCTTTAACTCCTGGAAAGCTTTCTCATAATCATCTGTCCATAAGAACTTTACATTCTTGTGGGTCAACTTGGTCATGGGTACAGCAATAGTGGAAAACTTCTCTATAAATCTCCTGTAATAACTGGCTAGTCCTAAAAAAAACTCCTCACCTCTGAAGGGTTCGTGGGCTGCTTCCATTCTTTGACCGCAACAACTTTCTCAGGATCTACTAATATCCCTTAATTGGATACAACATGCCCAAAAACTAGACTTATTTCTCCCAAAAGTGAAACTTATTAAACTTAGCGTATAATTGTTGCTTCCTCAAAGTCTACAAGACGATCTTCAAGTGTTGTCTATGCTCTTTCTCATTATTAGAATACACCAGGATATCATCTATGAAGATAATCACAAACTTATCTAGATACAGTTGAAAATTTCTGTTCATAAAGTCCATGAAATAGGCAGGAGCATTGATCAAACCAAAAGGCATTATAGGAAATTCGTACAATCCATACCGAGTCCGAAAAGCAGTAAGCGACATACTTTCCTCTGACACACCCATCTGATGGTAACCTATTCTGAGATCAAATTGAGAGAACATGGCTGCCCCCTTCAACTGATCAAACAAGTCATCAATTCTAGGTAGCAGATACTTGTTCTTGATAGTCACCTTGTTCAGCTCTCTATAATCTATGCACATGCGGAGAGTGCCATCTTTCTTGAAGACAAAGATCGCGGGTGCTCCCCACGGGAAGTTACTAGAACGAATGAACCCTTTTTGAAGCATCTCTTCCAGCTGCTTTTTCATCTCCACAAGCTCTTTAGGCGTCATTCTTTATGCCACCTTAGAAATCGGTGCAGTTCCTAGCACTAGGTCAATGTGAAATTCTACTACCCGCCGTAGACGTGCCCGAACGTCCCGGCTCCGCCCGGCGAATGGCGAAATCCATTTTGTTCTTTAGCTACTACAGTTCGGACTCAATGTCACGGTTCTGAATCACAAAAGAGTCCAAATCCAGCAAATCGTTTTGGAAAACTAATTTTTATAAAGAAGTGCCAAACATGGACTACTTTGCCAAACACAGAGTTGCCCCTAAATATTTTATTTTGGGGAAATTTAGGAAACCCTGACTCGTGCCTAAGGTCGCGTGTTCGTCATCACCAAAGTTGCCTCGGCTCGAGAACTTGGGTACTAGAGGGGAAGGTCATGCAATGAGCACTCCCGCTCGCCCGATCAAAGATCGGCCATTACTAGCATGATATTTTATTTTTGAAAACACATGCATTCTTATTCCGGTCATTAGCTAGAATTACTATGTGATGCGCACAGCATACAAGTATAGACTAGATCGCCTAAGTTGGAACAAAACATCTCATGTTTGTTTGAAAATGGTTTGAAGGTGCTACTCACAAGTAGGCTAAGACATGGATTTGCCACCCTCAAGTGGGCTTAGGAAACATGATTTTGCCACTCTGCAAAGTGGGCTTAAAACGCGCATTTCGATGAATTGTTTCAATTCAAGTAATCCAAGCTTCACCCACAGGCATTCAGGCAGTTAAACATTTAAGCAGTTAGCCTCATGGCAAGCACGCTATCATGGCAACACTTACACTTATGCAAGATGCTAAAGCGTAAAAGCTTACCTAGTACTCCGAGCCAAAACAAAAGCTAGTTAGTAATCAATGCATGATCCTAGCTATGTTAAGATGCCTAATACAGCACATGCAAAAATGCAACTAGAAATAGGCTCGCCTATTCTAAGGTGGCATATGAAATGCAACTTGATAACATGCTGTTGAACACGTATTCAAGTAAATGTATTTAAATACAATGCAGTTAGTATGATGCGCCGAGCCCGGTGCATGCAATACGAATGAATGTATGCAAACATGCTAGTATAAGTATGCTAATTAAAATATGACCTAGAACTAACCATCGTAAGCGGTTAAGTAAAAGGGAGAAATACGTGGGGTTGGAAGACATTCACACACTCACGCACACTTATTACAAAACTTACCCTCTCGATGGAGGGTCCGAATGAATAATACAAGCTAGCTACGCTAAGCTATTCTAACTAAACTAATAATCTAATTAGACTAATTATTACATAATCAAATTGAATAACTAGCTAATCACTAAGCTAATTATTACAACATTGAATGAAATTAGCTAACACATTAAGTAATTAATTACACATTAACTAACTGTACAAAGCAGTTAAAACGGCCTTGAGAAGATGGGTATATGCATGCTCGGTCGGCTTCGCTCGGAAATCCGTTGCCATGCCACATGTTACCTCTGTTTGCACTGTTCTACACCTCTGAAAATTATGCCAACTTCTGTGATGCATCTGACCTACCTCATGGACATTCTGAGAGGCCATCGGCCGAGAGGGGTGGCCATCGGCTAGTAGATAATGGTCATCGACCAAATATGAGGCTATCGGCCAAACATTTCTAGCCGATCGGCACACCAGATAGGTGATCGGCCATCTCTTCCTGCAAACTGCTCCTTTTGCTGCAGCAAAGTACAAACAGAGGCATAGCAATACATTTCCAAGAAAATGTTGTGCAACTACACCCCTTATTATGTTTGAAGCTCAAAGGTGTGTAGTGCTCGACTCTCGAGCCATCAATCACGTATTTCGATGCATGATGGCCAAAGAGGCCGAGTCGCATAATTCAATGTGAATGAAATGTACAAAAACACATAAGGGACCTTAACCTCTATCATGTTTGATCAAGAGGCAAGGCATGCACACACAATGCAATGCAACAAGCATGCAAAATCATGCAATGCAACAAGCATTCAACAATGTGCAATGCACCACGCATGTATCAACAATGTAAGCAACAAGCATGCAAAACACAATGCAACCCAAACATGCAAGCATGATGCAATGCAACAACATTTGAACAACATGCAAAGATGAACTTAAACTGAAATGGGCAGACCTTAATCATGCCCAAATCAGTGGCCAAAATGATGAATTGATGGCATGAAATGCAAAACAAAGCATGCACATGTAATAGCCTATCACCTAGGCATAAGAGCATAACTCTCAAGAGTGCTCAAAGAGTGACAAAAGTGGAAGTGTAGCAACACTATAAGCTCTGAAATCATGCATGGAAGGATGCCAAATCAACAAAACAATGCAAGTATAGCATGCAAGAAAGCTCAAAGCTTGAGGCTATCAAAGGGTTTACACCATGGCCCTGCAAAGCAAGTCCCAAAGGGCCAAGGGCAACCAAAACAGTCCCAAGGCAGGTCAATACAAGACCAAAAGCATGCTTGAACCTAGCCAACACAAGCTAGAACAAAACACCAAAAGCATGATGCATGCAAGGCTACAAAGGGGTACTACACTACACCTATTAAAACCAAACATGGCATGACTTAACCAATAAAAATCAGAGTTATGGCATGTCAAAATAAGCCCAAAAATCCACTGAAATGATAACCCAAAAACCTAAGCATGATGGCATGCACAATGATCCATTCTTGAGGCATAAAACACCAAACCTCCAAAGCATCAAAAGGGTGAAAGATGCAAGTGGATGACCACACTACATGGACTAAAATCACATATGAAATGATGCCAAACCATGAAAATGGTCCAAGTAATGCATGCTAGTGACTTGGACACTCAAGGGTAACAAGCTAGAATGCACTATGGCTATACAAAGCATGGCATGCATGACCAAGACAACACAAATCAAAGCTTAAGCATGGTAAAACAAGGCTAAAAGATTCTTTAAGTTGAGCCAAAACATGCAAGAATGATGGTCCAAACACATGATGCATGTTATGCTAGCATGCAAGATTTCTCTACAAGTATGTGAAGCATGCAAGATGCTATCAAACCAACTTAAAACAGAGTTGAAGCATGCTAAAATAACACCAAAAAGTTACTGAAATGGAGCCAAAACATGCTAAGTAAACATGTTACTATTATGAGCCATTTACACTAGCATACAAAACACAAGGAGAGGGGATGACCCTCTCCTATTTGGGACCTCAAAATCACCTTTCCACTACTAAAAATCCTCTAGATTTCAGTGGTGCGAAGGCCCAAACAAGGTGGTCCCAATAGCTTAAAAGGATGGTTCAAAACAAAGCCAAACAAGGACTAAGAGGGGGTAGACAACCCCCAACACAAAAGTGACCTTAAACAAACATTACAAGCATGAAAAATCAGAACTTTTTACAGTACAAAGTTAAGCTTAAATCAGCATGAAAATTGGTCAAAAAGCTTAAGCCAAAACAAGGGATTAAAAGGTTAGTTTCTCAACCTTGAAGAACACCTTCAAGAACACAACTCCAGCAGCTTTTCTGAGCTTAAATCAACCCCAAAACACTAACACCAGCTCCTAAGTACCTCAGCAACAAAAGAATGGTGTTCTAGTAGGTGTTTGTGTGCAATAGTGTGAAGAATTTACACTTTAGAGCACAAACAAAGGTAAATGAAGAGAGAGAGAGGTAGAATATATAGAGGGAGATATATATATATATATATATAACTTCTATATCCAATTTTCAGAACCTCTGGAAAGGGAGAGGGGCCTCCATTCTTATAGAAATTCAATTCTCAACTTGAGTCTTGATTCAATCCCTCCATACACGTCTATGGAGGATGAGAATTGTGCTCACCAGCTGTCACAAAAATATCTACAAAAGCATGTGGAAAGGTCTCGGCCAGAAAATATGGCCGATCGACCAAAAAGAGTGCTGACTGGCCACCACTTATGGCCGATGGCAAGAAAAGAAGGCCGATGGCACAAAGCCTTGGCCGATGGGTTGCAGGGATGGCCAACAAGCCACCCTCTTCCCTCAGAAGCAAAACCACAAGTCCTTGGTCTACAACCAAGCACAAAACAAACAAGTTGAGAGATCCTAAGGCAAGGCGCGCAGTCGAGACCTTCGGGAACTCAAAACGAACACGGGCATGGATGATCATCGAGTGTTCAAACGTTGACGTCTAAGTCTTGAGGACAGTAAAAAATGGGGTGTCTACAATTGCCCCTCTTTGACATAACTCGAAAGTCATAAGATGACGGGAGTGAATGTCAAAGCCCAGAGACGACCCATTTTCGACAAGGCCGAAGACTTAGACAAGCATGCAAGATAACAAAGATATGCGCCCGTAGGCAGGGGGAAGATGTAAATGACATGCACGATGCTGAACATAACTTATGCTCATGCAAAGAGAGCTGTAACGAAGCATTTATGGAAAAAAATACGACATTTTAAGCAAGCGAATAAGAGAGAATAGTCTTATACATTTCAACAGAAAGCATGTAAGAAAATTATGCAATTCTCACTGCGTCTCATGCGGAGAAGACTAAAAGCGACTACCGAGAAATCAAACACAACATCTCTCAGCATAGCACACGCAAGAGAGGAAAGAGAGCATCTCTCAGCGTGGCACACGCATGAGAGGAAAGGGAGCATGTCTCAGCGTGGCACACGCATGAGAGGAAAGAATTGTGCAAGAAGGTGTAGTCATCCAAACGCGTGCCAAACGCAAGAGGAGAGGGGTACGTCCAAACGCATACCAAATGCGAGTAGAGAAGGGTTGCGCAAGAAAGCGCGATGCACTTAATAGTGCGGGTATGTCCAAACGCGGCATGCGAGTGGAGAAAGGTATGTCCAAACGCGGCACGTGAGTGGAGAAAGGTACGTCCAAACGCGGCACGTGAGTGGAGAAAGGTTGTGCATGAAAGCGCATTGCCCTTAACAGTGCGAGTACGTCCAAACGCGGCACGCGAGTGGAGAAAGGTTGCAGTCAAATTGAACCGGAACTTTTCTTGAATGAACCATACATACAATAATGCCTGGTTTCACCATCAAATAAACCGTACATACAATACTGTGCGTGCAAAAGAAAGAAATTCAATAGGTACAATATAGCAGAAATACATGTTCAACGTTAGATCAAGATATCATTTCAATATGAGATAAATGCATGCATATATGAAGTGGATAGAAACATGCATAGCAATGTAAGTGAAAGGTGCGTGATGACGCAACTGGAGGTGCATAACAATGCAAGTGAAAAGTGTGTGACAATGCAAGCAAAGTGTGGATACATAACGATGCAACTGAAACAAGCATAACAATGCAAGTAAAACATGCGGGACAACGCAAGTAAGGGGGATGCATGACAATGCAACCTAAGTGTGCGCATAACAATGTGGGAAAGGCATGAACACATCTAAGTAAAGCATGCGCGACAACGCAAGCAATGTGTAAAAAATGCGACAACAAAGAGAGGCACATATTCAATGTAAGCATGGTAAAGGCAAGTTATTCGCGATGTTGAGATGCAACTTCAAAGCAAGACGAGGCATGCTCAATGCAAGAGCAAAAAGACGTATAACAAGCGCGCTTATTACAAACATGACAAACATTGTGATGCAACATACTCAAAGCAATTTTCGAATCTCACAATATACAAAAGGATACAAAAAAAGGATACATCTTGTGCATATCAAGTGCCGCACACGGAAGGCACGATTCGAGGTCAACACGAAGGCCGCTTAAGCTTCAAAAGTGTATTTCCTTGTATTTTCTTGAAAGATGGGGGTACCAATCAACAGAAATGACCCAAGCAAGGGCATTGGAGGTGCATCGACCACAAGGGAAGGCCATCAACCATCCATCGACCATCAAATGAGCTTATCGGCCAACAATTTAGCCGATCGGCCAAAAGTGGCAGATTCGGGGCAGTTTTGACATTTTGCCTCGGGTCTTTAAATGTAGGGTTCCAAACCCTATTTCCTCACTCCTCCTTAGGCGAAAACCCTTGCTTTCTCTCTCTAGGTCATTTTCCACCCTTAAATCTGAGCTTTTCTTCCGTTTTCGAGCCTCTCACAATGTCCGATTTGCGAAACCTTCGTTGTTCTACACACTTTGAACCGATTAGAAAGCAATTTTTGGTGTTCCTTTCTCGATTTCCACCACTTGGGATTTGTTTCCCCCGAGTTTACCTCGATCTTCGTGTCTTTTCCCACACTCCGACCTTTTCTCCCGTTTTTCACCCCTCGGGGTTGACTTTTGGTTGACTTTTTGCATTTTTACCTATTTTCCATACCCTCGACCACTTTTGCACCCTTCTCGAGATGGCGGACGATATTTCACGAGGTGGGACTCCCCCAGAGATGGATACGGATCCTGAGGTCGAGCTCCTGCCATTAAGTGTTCGACCGTTCGACCCGGCGACATACCGACCCGTGATACACATACTGCCTCTCGATAGCATCTGCCAATTCAGGAGCTACGCACGAGGCACGCCATTGGAGCTCTTGCTACGAGAGTCGGAGTCGTACCTTTCTTACGGCGCCATTGAGGTATACTCTTCCGTTCTTTTATTTTTTGCCATGTAGATCATATATCTTCGATAGCCGATACTGTTCTTTAACTGAATAACCCAAACACACTGATACATCACATGCTTAGTTCACCCTGAGCACAATCATACACGATATCTGTGTAAACTCAAGCACATGCACACACACTGTATTTCATCAATTTTGAACGCCTTCAAGCAATGTATATCTAATACTGCTTCGCATCTGTTTGTCTTTGAACACATGGAGATTTCCATGCCTTCCGGGGGTATGGGAACACCATTGCCCGAGGTTGGTACATGGAGTTTCCTGACGCGGTTCGCCATATCGTCAATGAGGCCGGCTTCGGCGTTTTCTGCATGGGACTCTCGCGCTGCACTGCGAGTAGGCTCCTTCTAGGTGCACTGGTGGAGAGGTGGTGGGACACTACCGATTCCTTCCACCTTTCTGCTGCAGGGGAGATGACGATGACTCCCTTCAACTTCTCCATGCTTACCGGCATCGGAGTAGGGGGTGATCCAATTCCCTTCAACACCGATATGGGCGAGTGGAATGATGCCCAGATCTACTTGCTTGGCGCTCGGCCACCTCTCTTCCGGCCAGGGTTCGTGAGGTATTCTTGGTTCGAGGACCAGTTTCAGATACAGGCGTCTACAACCCGTAAGGAGGTGGAGCAGTACGGTCGAGGATTCATCATGTTCATGCTGGGCACCACCCTATTCACCGATCGGGTGAACACAGTTGCCCTAAATCTGCTGAGCGCATTAGTGGACGTGACCAGGATCCGACTCTACGACTGGGGTGGCGCAGGGTTGGCCACACTTTACGGATACATGATCTCATCCTCTCGCCGTAGCGGACATCTGTTAGGAGGCTACTAGCGAGCCTGGGAGGTACATTTTTCCCTTCTGCTTTACAATCCTGCTTTACATTATCTGTACACTACACACACTGCATACACGCAATCTGCTTTACACTGGCTGTACACTGCACACATTCTCTGATTTCTACTTCATCTGCATACTGCCTTACTGATAAGCATACTCATTGTTGCCCTTTTACATTATGTAACTGTGGGTGTATGCCTAATTTTCGAGGCTTGCTCCAGAGCCAGAGGTAGAGATACCCCTTGCTGTCCCATATTCTCATCGATTCAATGTGAGGCGCAAGCGGAGGCCACAGGAGTCTTTCTTGTTCTTTCGCAGATACTTTGACACCATTACCGCCACAGAGGTATTTCAAACATTACAGTTTATTTAAGCTTCGCTTTGCATTGTACTTTCAAACAGCAGATAACAAACTGTATATCCTGTCATTTGCAGATCACCTGGCAGCCTTAGGCCGCGTTACTGGAGGCAGTGAGAGACCAGTATATGGGTTCTCGGGAGCCTGCCCAGTTCTGAATCTTACTGGACGGTCTGTTCTGCCGGGCTTGGTATTTTGGAGAGCGCTTCCTACGTCAGACCCTTGGTTTGCCTGAGCAGATTTTCCCGGGGCCATTTCCTACCCATATGAGGGCCACTGAGAGGTACACCCCGGAGGAGATGATGGATTACACGATTGGCTGGGACTCTGACTTCTTCCGAGATGAGGCCGATTACAGCGTCTTCATCCAAACTTATCTCAAGTGACCTCTGGCCAGTGCTCGCCGAGTTGAGAGGGAGAGGCCTGCAGTGTCTGTGGGAGGGGCGGGAGTACCGAGGGTGACTCAGGCCCGCGACAGGAGTGGGTCCCGGAGGGGACAGAGAGTGGAGTGGCCAGAGCTGCCGACCACCATGACATGCCGAGGACAGGGTGGGGAGACTTATCAGATACCCATTGCTCCTCCTCCGGCTAATCATGAGCTCGTCGGAGTTCACAGCTCAACCCCGGTATGTGCTATACTCTACCTTCTGTACAGTCATTTCATTTCATTTGATATCTCGTAGAATACTAATCACTTCAACACTTTTGCAGGCTTCGATCGAGTACACTGGGCAGGCACTGGAGCTGACAGCCTTGGTGATGGGGATGTTGTAGATTAGCATGGACTTGCTCAGCATTTACAGTATCCTTGTGAGTTCTTTCAACCTCAGTCTCAAGACCTTGCATAATCTGTTCCATACATGATCTGATACATCACCTTGTGAACACGGCACTTGATACACTGCACTCACATACCACTCACGACATTGATACACTGTAACTCACATACTGCTCACAACATTCATAATCTGCTCACGGTATTCATACACTATACTCATACGCTGGCCACGACCTTTATATACTGCAATCATCCACTGTTCACGAAGTTCATACACTGTAATCACAAACTGCTCACGACATTCACTCATTGCTCACGACGTTCATACACTGTACTCATACACTGTATTCGATACCATACTCGACTTTGCATAACATAACTGATGTATCTGTCGAGTGTTCTTTTCAGGCCCCATTCCAGATACCAGTAACAGCGGGTGCCTCAGCGGGACCATCAGTACCTCCAAGAGTAGCAGGGGGAGTCGGACGAGGGATGACGATACACAGCCAGGGTAGACATAGGCGTACTCGTACTGAGGACAGTTCACGGGTGCCTATTCCAGATGACGACGAGTCTGATACAGAGGCGAAGTCATCTCAAGATGAGGCTGGGGATGGCTCAGATTCAGGCTCAAACAACAAAGCTGGCGGCGACAATCCTGGACCTTCATCCAGGAAGAGGACGAGGAGGGACTCCCGCACTTGAGGCGACTGGCACTGATCCAGACATTTTGCTACTTTTCTTTTTTTGCTTTATTTTTCTTTTTACTGGTAGTTTTGCACATTGTACTGCCTCAGGCAGGTTTTATTTTCTTCAAAACTATGTACTTTTGCAAAAGAAAATATGATGAAATAAAACAACTATTTTTGTTGAAAAAGTGTTGCATTTGTACATTCTAAGCATCGCATTACATTACATAACAATGTAAATAAGATTGAACTTTGTTTTGAAAACTAATTGCTCGAATTGCATTAATCAGGTAGTGAGCCAACTAGCAACAAAACAACCCGATAAGCAAAACAAGGAACTTGACAAGCTAACCAAATGTAAATACAACTCGATAAGCAAGACAAGGAATAAAGAACACAAAATGCAACTCGATAAACAAAAGTATAGCAACTCGATAAACAAATTGAAGTAACATAGGCGCGACTTCGCAAAATCATCACCGAAAGGCATTGGAAGTGGAACCAGTCACAGGTTCTCAACATATTCAACACATAGACAGCTTAGAGAACAAAAAGAAAGGCCATCGGCCAAGGTGAGAGGCCTTCGGCCACAGGAAATGGCCATCGACCATAATTACTAGCCGATCGGCCAAAAAAGATGGTCGGTCGGCACTCTTTTTGGCCGATCGGCCAAAAATGGCAAGAACCTCCAGAATGCTGCCACCTGTCTTTCACTCAACACCTTATCTTCTACAAAAGCTTTAGCTTCGTAGTTTTCTCCATTTTAGCTCAATTTTTGCACTAAATGGAAGCATTTCTTGTCTAAAATCTCACAAATTGGATTGCCAACTTGGATGGCTTGGAAAAGCTGAATTTTCGAGGTTTCAAAATTAATGCATTATTCACGTTGAGTCGCACCCCGCTGCGTTTTCCATTCCTTCATGCCGCGGCAAGGTTTTGGAATCCGGTAACACACGTCTTTAGCTTTGGCGGACAAGAGATATGTCCCACTTTCGAGGACTTCCAAGCTTTAATGGAATCCGAGTGTAATGAAGAAATCTTGCCTCAATTCCGCTTCGGCTACGTCCAAGCCTTAGGATGGATGCGCGGCCTTACTTTGCATGACTTTCGGTCATTGATTCACGATAGAGAGCTGGACATTCCGAGCTTGATTCGTCGGTTTTTTGATGCCGGTGACCGCGGCGATCATGATTGGCAGGGTTATCGGCGACATGCGCTTTGCTTGTGCATGTTGTCTCATTTCTTACTTGCCCCAGGCTCCGATGGGTTTAGCGCCCGTTTGATTGAGGTTGCCGAGAGCTTGAAAGAGGGCAAGAGCTGCATAGCCATGACGCTAGCCGAGACATTGATGGGTTTGGACGCTTTTCATCGCCGGGAGACAACTAGATTCGCGGGGAGTCCACTACTACTGCAGGTAATGTTTCCCACCCATCTCACATATATTTCTCACGTCACTCGGCCCTCAGGTTTGGTTTTTTTCTCAAAACCCTTTTCTCACTTTTTCTTTCAACGTACACCTCTTTATTCTTTAATCTCTCATTTTTCATCCCTCTCTAGATATGGTTGATGGATAAATTGAAGATTGTGGACTCATGCCCAGCATATTCAGCTTGCAGCTATTTCTTCCAAAGACGTCTAGTCGATGCCCCTGATGAGGGATGGTGGTACGAATGGATGCACAATTTGTTTGCTCTTGACATTGCTTGGTGCTGCCCCTGGCTCAATTTACCGGCGATGAGCTACAGCATGACTCGCCAGCCTGGGATTCGGTTGATCGGCCTGACACACTGTGTCCTTTATTTCCTGTTTCGAATCCGACGTTAGTTTGATCATGATCAGACTTGCCCAAAAGAAGGGATAGAGTACCCCGCTACATTTTCGATCTGAGGTGCACAGCTAGCTCGGTATGCCACGGCATGGAGGACGAGAGAGCTTCTAGCCCCCGCTCCCATTTTCAGTTGCACCCTCTCTGATGAGTGCATAGCTTGGCTTGATGAGGAGACGCAGATCGGGCCCACTTTGGCATTAGAGGCTTCCACCAGCTCTGGGAGGGGACGCAGGAACACCTGACTATGCCCCGAATTTATTTGCTTCAATCAGTACTTTCAAGTTTTCTTTATGAATGTAATGAAAAGCAAGTTCAATTTGTATTCAAGAGTAGGAGACCTCTGTACTGAAATCAATGTAATTGAAGGTTGTGGGTACTGAAAATTTTCCGTTTGGTCCAAAAATGGTCTAAGTTGTAAAAAGATTAATTTGAGCAAAATCAACTTTTATTAAAACTTTTCAAAACCATTTTCGATATGGATCAAAATTAGATATGCCCGAGATCTATCACTGAGATGTACAACCCCAGATCCAAGCAACTAGAAAGTTGCCCCTAGTCTGAATAGCACTGCACTGGAGATCACAACCGAGCTCTTGAATACAGAATAGACAAAGATGGCCAAACATGATCACATGGACAAAGTCGACTTGGAAGTGTTTATGGCTGGACCTCAGAATGAAGTTGCCTACATATCCCAAAGATAGGAATCAAGCCTTACGTAGTTCGGCTCGAGTTCACTTGTGTATTAACACTCTCCTTTTGCGCTCTAACTTTTGCTAAGGTCGCCCCTTTTGGGTTTTCAACCTTGCGAGTTCATTTTTTATTATTTCAAATTTTTTATGCTCTAACTTTTGCCTAGGTCGCCCTTTCAGGTTTTCGGCCTAGCGAGCCACTCAGGGAAAGTATTTCTTCAACTTGTCCATGTTGGTCGGCTGGGAGAACTCTAGGCCATCTAGGTCCATTAAAACGATAGCTCCACCTGACCAGATAGACTTAATGATGTAAGGACCAGTCCAATTTGGTTTGAACTTGCCCCTAGGGTCGTGGATGGGAGCTCGGTTGTCTTTGAGCACCAAATATCCTTTTTTCAAATTCCTGGACTTAACCTTCTGGTTGAAAGCCCTGGCGATTCTTCGTTGATAACCCTGAACATGGTACAGTGCTGTCAGCCTTCTCTCGTCAAACAGCATGAGTTCTTCGAACCTGCTTTGCTGCCAATCTGCTTCAGCTATCTAGCACTCAGCCAATACTCGTAATGACGGAACCTCAACTTCGATAGGTAGAATAGCCTCCATTTCATAAACCAAGGAATACGGAGTTGCCCCAGTAGAAGCTCGAATTGAAGTCTGGTAGCCCTACAGAGCAAATGGCAGCTTATCTGGCCAGTCCCGGTAGGTTTCCACCATCTTCTGCAGAATGTGCTTGATGTTCTTGTTGGCGGCCTCAACTGCTATATTGGTTTGCGGCCGATATGTAGATGACTTATGAAAAGCCACGTTGTACTTGTCCAACAAGTCGATCACTTCCTTCTTGAAGTGGGAACCATTATCTGAAATAATCTCGTTCGGGACCCCGTAGCGACAGATGATGTTGTTTTTGATGAACTTTGCAACGTGCGACGCCTTTAACACCGCATAAGATTGGGCCTCAACCCACTTCGTAAAGTAGTCTATCATGACCAGAATAAACTCATGCCCATTGGACCCCTTCGGAGTGACAGACCCGATCACATCAATCCCCCAGACTAAAAACGGCCATGGCAAAGTCATGTTGTACAACTTCGACGGCAGAATGTTCATGCGGTTTGAATGGATCTGACATTTGTGGCATCGCCGAACAAAGCCAATACAATCCTCCTCCATGGTGGACTAGTAATCTCCCTGTCTTAGGATCTTCCGGGCTAACATCACCCTATTCATGTGCGCTCCGCACTCTCCTCCATGGATGGCCTCCATCAGGCGCTTAGATTCTTCAGCATCAACACACAACTTATGCATCCTGAGATGACCTCTCTTGTACAGTTTACCCCCGCAGACGATGAACTGAGCAGCCATTCTTCGAATTGCCCTCTTATCTTTAGCATTTGCCCCTGGTGGATATGCGTCTTCTTCCAAGAAGTTCCAGAAATTGTAATACAGGGATTTTCATCTTATACCTCATCTATGGCATCAATTAGCTCATAGGTCGGCACAAATTTTTGTTCAATGATGATCGGACGTATCCAGACTCCAAAAGGGATGTCTATCATAGAAGATAGAGTTGCTAATGAATCCGCGAACCTGTTGTTCTCTCTTAACAGATGAGCGAAGTTCAGTTTCTCAAACCGAGGAATCAGCATGTCCAAGGTCTGGTGGTAGATTCTCATCTTTTCTTCTTTGACTTTCCAATCTCCTTTAGCTTGAGATACAACAAGGTTCGAGTCCCTGATGACATCCAACCGTTTTGCCCCCAGTTCTAGGGCGGCTTCTAAACCAGCAATACATGCCTCGTACTCTGCTTCATTGTTCGAGACTTTGAACCGGAGTTTGAATGCTAAAGGTATGAGGGAATTGCCGGGTGCTATCAGCAACACCCCTATCCCATACCTGTGTTGGTTTGACTCTCCGTCAAAGTACATCGTCCAGGTCTCTTCTTCGACATGCAGAATGGCCTCGTTTGGGAATAGGTACTCAACTGCTTCATCTCCTTCAACTAGGTGATCGGCTAGGAACTCCGCTACCGCTCTCCCTTTCACTGACTTGCGCGTCATGTATTTCAGATTGAATTCGGAAAGCAGAAGCAACCAACGGGCTAGCCTACCCGTAAGTCCTAGTTTCTCAAAGAGATATTTGATGGGATCTAATCTCGAAACCAGTATTACAGAGTGAGCTAACAGGTAGTGCCGCAGCTTCCTGGTAGCCTATACCAAGGCCAGACAAGCCTTCTCCAACGGAGTGTAGCGGGTCTCGTAATCCAGCATTTTCTTGCTCAGGTAGTAGATAGCTCTCTCCACTTTGTCCTCAGACTCCTATGCAAGCATGCAGCCCATTGTAGTTTCAGTCACTGAAAGATACAGAATCAACGGTTTCCCCGGCTCAGGCGGTGACAACATAGGTGGGTTCTGTAAATATTGCTTGATCTGTTCAAAAGCTGCTTGGCATCGGCCGTCCTATTGGAATTTCTTTCTTTTCTTCAGGAGACCAAAGAGTGGTTCACAAGTCAAGGTTAAGTTTGCAATAAACCGTCTTATGAATTGCACTTTACCCAAAAAGCCTCGCACCTCCTTTTCAGTCCTCGGTGGTGGCATTTCTAAGATGGCCTTGATTTTAAAAGGATTGACCTCGATACCTCGCTGTGTGATCAAGAATCCCAGCATTTTCCCTGCTGTAACACCAAACGTACACTTCTGAGGATTCAGCCGCAACCGATACTCTCTGATCTGTTGAAAGAATTTCTGCAAGGCGGTGTAGTGGCCCTCTCTTTCCTTGGACTTGACAATCATGTCATCCACGTACACCTCAACCTCTTTATGGATCATATCATGCAAAATCGTGGTCGTAACCCGTTGATATGTAGCTCTAGCATTCTTCAGCCCAAACGGCATCACCCTCTAACAATAGGTCCTCCATGGGGTGGTGAAAGCAGTCTTCTCCTGGTCCTCGGGTGCCATCACAATCTGATTGTAGCCTGAAAACCCATCCATGAATGAGAGCAACACATGCCTAGCAGTGAAGTCCACTAATTCATCGATATGCGGCAGAGGAAAGTCATCCTTCGGACTGGCTTTGTTCAAATCCCTGAAGTCCACACATACCCGAATTCTGTCGTCCTTCTTCAGCACCGGAACTATATTGGCCAACCAAGTTGGGTATTCGGATACTAGCAGGAACCCTGCATCAATTTTCTTGGTGACCTCTTCTTTGATCTTCAGAGCCCAGTCCTGGCGGATCCTTCAGAGCTTCTGCTTAACAGGTCGGGCCTCTGGGTCAAGAGGGATTCGGTGCTGTACAATCTCAGGATCGATTCCAGGCATGTCTTCGTAGGACCAGGGATCTAGTGCTATACAATCTCAGGATCGATTCCAGGAATGTCTTCGTAGGACCACACGAAAACATCTTTGAAATCTTTTAATAAAGTGACTAAGCGCTCGCGCTCCTCCGAAGACAACGTGGACTCGATCTGGACCAGCCGCAGGTCCTTCTCAGTACCAACATTAATTTGGGTGATTTCATCAACCAAGGGTTTAACAAACCTCTCTTGCTCTTGATCAAGCAAATATTTTAAAATCGGAGGAATTTCTTCCTCATCGTTTTCATCAAAATTTTGAAAGTCCTAATTAATACAATCAATCAAAGGCACAGAAAAGTACTCGAAGGCCATAGCCATTCCATTCTCATTAATCACTTTCAAGTCACCTGATTCCTCTGTTACAACAAACTCAAAGGAAAAAGAAAAAGACGACCTAGACAGGACTGTGGCATTCCAGTTGTCACCCCCAGGAATACCGGACTCAGACTCAGATGAGCTGGAACCTAATTCTGACTTCACAGACTTGGTGGAATCAGATTCCGACTCACTACCTGACCCGGTGCTGCTCGATAAGAATCCCTCATCGTACTGCCAGACGAGGGAGGGTGAGATGGACACATCCAGAATGTTTGAAGATGGGCTCACAGCCGTTTCATTCTCGATCATGGACACTGAGTTATCCCCCAAGCACTCTTGTACAATCGGAGGATCTGAGAGTAGACAAGCCAGTGCTACCCCCATTTCAATCTCGGTGCTCTCGGAATCCTTTTCTTTACACTGCTCAGCCTTAGTTGATGGGTTTGTCTACCCTTCGGCAACATCATCCCCGGACAACTGCAAGTCAAAGAAGATCTCAAATCCCCGTAGGCGCCTTTTCTCTGCGTTTAGCCATGGCTCTGGGAAGCCGCAAAATGGAAAGTCTTCCCCCTCCCGGACGAAGCGTCCATTCAGGGTGCCCTAGATAGGCCGATGCATCAACTCATAATGCTTCCCAGTCTGCTTGGCTCTGGCTCTTCCGGCCATCTCTTTGCCTTTCCTCACCCTGTCCTCTTTGGTAGGCAGATAGTCTAAGCCAAAGGTATGCGGATTATGCAGCACTTCGGCCGATATAGTAGTGCCCTTCCGGCCACTTTTTCTTGTCCCATCCCGGGTATGTGCTGGAGCTTGTTCATCAGGTACACTGATTGTGCACTGACATATAACCCCTCATTAACAGCCAAAATGTTTTGTACGACCTGGGCCTCGGCTAGGGTAAATCTTGACAGGAACACATCCTCGGTGCCATGCTTGATTTCCAAAACCGGTGTAGACACTTCTAGCGGTGGATGGATTGACAAATTCCCAAAAACTATAGCCACCCCTTTCCCGTGGGGGTATTTCAACATTTGATGCAGGGTGGAAGAGACCGCCTTCACCTAATGCAGCCACGGCCTCCCTAGTAGTAAATTAAAGGTTGCGAGAACGTCCAAGACATGAAAGTCAATATCTTGTTGTCTTGGACCAACCTGAGTTTGAATCTTCACGGTCACTATCACTTCTCTGCTGGTATTGTCGTATGCCCTTATTACTTGGGCAGTTGGCACAAAATTCGCAAGCTTCAACCCGATTGCATATGTCGTCCTCAACGGGCACACATTGATAGCGGATCCTGTGTCGACAAGGACCACCGCTACCCATTTTTCTCTACACTTGACAGAGATGTAGAGGGGTTTGTTATGGTCTGCACCCTTAGGCGGCAACTCCTTGTCAGTGAAGGTCAACGTCAGGGAAGCTCCTCCCCGAAAGACCAGTCTTATCAACTGCTCAGGCGTGGTATCTATTGAAAGTTTGGCCTTGTCCATTGCAGAAAGGACAACTTGTCTATCAACTCTGAAGGCCATAAGAAGTCCCCAGATGGAGATGTCTGCTTGTATTTTCTTTAGCTGTTTCAGTACAGCCTCCTCTTCGAGTAGCTTTTCTTTCTGGTTGTCTACTTCTTTGTTCTTTCTGGACGGCTCTGGTTGATCTAAGTGTAGGGGCTTGAAATACCGCCCGCTCCTAGTCATGTGGTCAACCACGCCAACATACCAGGTATCATCCGGCTGGTTATGCCCCTAATCTTCATCGGTGTGGGCAACACATAGGTCGTCATCTTCCCACCACATGCCATCGACAGCTGACAGACACCTGTCCGGCTCCGTTACAACTATTCCTGTGCCCCACCTTCCGTTCCTGTGCTCGTAGCACGCTTCGTTCTTGTGCACAAAGCACGTTCTGTCCTCGCAGGGGCTTTGGCCTTTCTAGCCTTTTCAGAATATTCGATCCTTTCCCGCTCAAACTGCTTCAGTGCAGCTTACTGTTCAGTTTCTTCCATACTCAAACTGCCCGTATTCTGAGCAAAATTCTTAACACCGGTGCTCTCTGGCGGTGCAAAATGATTCCCAGCCCTTCCGGCCTCTATTGATGTCCCCGTCTCTAACGGACCTTGTTCTGGCTGAGGTTGCTCAACAACATCCATCTCATCGCTAAGCCACCCAGTAGCTTCTGCTAACCCTTCCAGATTAAACCAGTTAACAGTCACGTCCCCCGAATCTTGTTCGTTAAAAAATTGAAGGTTTGCGATGCCTTCTCCCAGATCTACTAGGTCATCTAGCCCCTGATTAGGTCCATTCTCCTAGACTACACAAATCTCTGCGCCCACTGTCAATTCCACTCTTGGCTTAGCCTGGCCTGCTGATGTAATGTAACCGCTCGGGTTGTACATGAAGCTCGTAGACCCCTCAGGCTCTGTATCATCATTCGCATCCGCCCCCACAGTCGACCTAATTCTATCTTCGTTAGCCACCACCACCTGTTCAGGTTGGGTTTGGGAGATGTCCAACATGCACAAGTCAGTGCTATTAGGAATGAACACCTCCGGCTTGGGTAGGTGAGAAGGGGTGATATATATGCTAGGGTCATATGGCACAACCCCAGTTTGGATCAAGTTAATGTGTTTGGGAGGTGGAGCTTGGTTGTGTGTTGGGAGAGGGTTGGTTGTGACATTCGGTTTCTCTGGAGGCATGATCACCCTATTGTCAATGAGATCCTGAATCTCGTGACGCAATCTATAGCACTGGTCGGTGTCATGACCACGCTGTTAGTGAAAGGCACTGTCACGACCCGAACCCGCCCCTATGGGTTAAGGCCATAACCGGCCAGTAATCACGAGATTACCTACGGCCTCAAACCAAATAAGACAAAACTCATCAGAGTAAAGGGGCCAAACTGAAGTAAATTTAAAACTTTGTCCATAGAGCCGTGCTTATATGCACATCGTAATATTCCACATTTACATATGTTAATAACTCACAACATAAAGTATAGTAATATAAGGTTTTGTACGGACAGGATCATTCAAATCTAAGTCAGCCAAACAAAACTATACACAGACGTATACCGAAGTCCTCGCCAACATGACAAAATACATAGAAAGACAAAAAGGCGAAAACGTATCTCGTGCGTGAGACGCAAGAGCTGACTCTTCAAAACTTTGGTTGTTCCATACAGACTTCACTGAGGCTGGGTTTGGACCTCTCTTGGCTCACCTACAAACACATGAATAAGCGTGAGCGAAAGCCCAGTGAATAATATCAAATGAAGAATATACATTGGAACAATATATAGCAAACGGCCTTGGGCCCAATTTATATTTCTGACTAATACATACATACATGGACATTTATAAGTTAAGTAACTGCAGTTCCAAACACATCATACGGCCTTGGGCCCAATTCATAAGTATCATTTCGATTAGACTGGCCTTTGGCCCATTCGTACTTTCGTTCACGTCGAACTGGCTTTTGGCTCATTCATTCATGTCGAACTGGCCTTTGGCCCATTCATTTATGTCAAACTAGCCTTTGGCCCATTCAAATGACAAACTGGCCTTCGGCCCATCCTTTCCTTCATATCAAACTGGCCTCTGACCCATTCAAATGACAAACTGTTATTCGTGTCAAACTATCATTCGTGTCAAACTGTTATTCGTGTCAAACTATCATTCATGTCAAACTGTTATTCGTGTCAAACTGTCATTCGTGTCAAACTGTTATTCATGTCAAACTATCATTCGTGTCAAACTGTTATTCGTGTCAAACTGGACTCTGGCCCATTCATTCATGTCAAACTGGCCTCTAGCCCATTCATTGATGTCAAACTATTACTCGTGTCAAACATTTGTCCGTAATTCAAACTAGTAAACTTATAAGGCTTATAAGGAAATAAGCAATTGGACAAATGACGACTTCAAGGTATCGATATTACTCACAGTAATCGGTTGGTTGGTTTGCTCTGGAGCTCGACCCTACACATTCCATGAACACAAAAGGGTCACAAACAATTCAATCCGTTCCAAATTCACATTTTCCTCTCTAGGCTTCATTCTTAACTCTTTAACTCAATTACAATGCAATACATGCCTAAGAGTACTTGGAAGTGAAAGAGAATAGAAAATGAAACACAAAATGTCTTTTCAAAAGTTCAGAAAATAGGGTCCCCGCTCGAGCGGACCCTTGAGGCCTGTAAAAGTACTGGATGTGTCGAATTTACGCTCAATCATGCACTCTAGCACTCGAGCGGAAGGCCTCTCTACATGGCTCCCCACTCGAGCGTGAACTTCCCTGCTCGAGCGGACATCCATGTCTGCAAAAATACTGGGACCACGGATTTCCCACTCGAGCGTCTATTCCCCCGCTCGAGCGGACATAAAAAATTATGGGTTTTCCAGAACACGTTCTTGAGTTCAAATTGACATTCAAGGGCTCCAAAGCTCGAATTAAGGTACCAAAACGGAGAAATACATCATACAACATGAGTACACAAACAACATGGAGCCAATCTTCAAAATTAATTAAGTTTCCTTTTGTATAATTCAAACTCATGTCTTCAAACCTTATACAAGCTCCATATCTTTAATTATTCAAACATGCATGCTAATCTTGACTTCATTTCTATTCCAAATAATGCAAATGGTGTTCATTCTCATGGAACACAACAAAAACATGCTTGCATATATGATTCAACACTCATATTTCCATATTCAACTTAATACATGCTTGATTATGCAAAAATATGGTGATCCTATACATGCATGTGCACATTAACTTCAAATTCATCAATTATAGCACAACTCTTGTTCTTGATCACCAATTAATCTTTAATTCACAAAATCACAAGTTCAAACTCATGAATTTCCTCACCTAGGAGCTTTATCTTCCAAGCTTATGTTTAATTCTTGAGTGTAGCTTCAAGATTCCCAAGTTTCTTAACCAAACCTTCAATCTCCTACACTCTCTCTCTCTAACCGACCCTCTCGTCTCTTCTTAGAGTAATGTTCGACTCAAATGAACAAAGAGAGGAATTGAGTGTGTAGTGTCCCTCTTTATAAGTCCCATTAGTCATAATTAAATAAGATTAAACAATTGAGCACTATAACACCAATTTAATCAATTTAATTTGATCCGAAAGAGTTTTTAATTAAATTTCACCGTAGGCTCTAAAAAGTACGCCAATCACAATGGCGCAGTCAATTTCGGGTTCTGTGGCCGATAAGGCCTTCAATTTAATTTCCAAGCAGATAATCAAACAGATAGTCCTACGATGAACAGATAGAAATTCAAAACCACATATATTCACATAATTGGCACACAAAATCATATCAGACACATAATCAAATTCATAATAAGGACCCATTAGCATAATACGGAATAGGGTTATCACAAGCGCAGTACTTCACCGGGTTATGGGAGGGGGGAAGTTGTTCTGACAATGGCCGCGGCTCTAGGGGCTTCAAGTGCCCTTTCCTGATCAAAATCCCCAAAGCCTTGGACGAAGACATGTATAGTGGGGTGAAGGTTCTCTGACCTCGGGGTGGGAATTTGGCTGTTTACGAGCTACTTTCGAACACGCTGGTGAATGGTGTAGCTGCAAGGGTTTTTGGGGTGGTGGTGGTGGTGACCATACCCACATCTAAAGATCTGCCAGCTGCAACACTGCTTGTGCTTACATTCATACTGCGGTTGAATGCCCTCTTGGGCTGTTCTCTCTCGTGATCAACGAGGTCCTGTTTCGTAGCGTCCTCGATTTGCACCCCTATCTCATATAGATATGCAAAGGTGGGGAGTGGGAGGACGATCATTTTCTCCATGAGCTTGGGCAAGAGGTTGCGCATAATCATCCAAATTTGGTCCTTGTCAACAGGCCTGATGGTCATCATCGAGGCCTTAGCCCTCCACCGGGTCAAAAAATCAGAGAAGCTCTCCTTCGGCTCTTTCCTAGCCGTCTCAAGATCACAGGTTGTGATCTCGATCTGTGTATTGTACGAGTATTGAGCTACAAAGGCCTCAGCCATCTCCTCTAAATTTCTTTTAACAGAGTCCTCCAATTTTGCATACCAAATAGGCGCTACACCCGACAGGGTCCTGCCAAACAGAGAAAGCTTCTGCAATTTGGAGAGGCCCATCGGCCTTAGTATATCCGAGAGCAGTCGCAAATGCACCATAGGATCTCCAGATCCGTCAAAACGGTCTATGTGCGGCATTTTAAACCGATTTGGCAGAGTCACGGTTGAGTCGGTGTTCCCATCCTCAATATCCAAAATGGATTTCATGCCCTGAGACTTCTTGAATAGCTTGTCTAGCTTGCTCACTTTTAGCACTGTCAAATCCACCTCGAACTCAAATGGTGTGTCCACTATATTGGTTGGTGCTTTGGATAGCTGGGGTAAGATCGGGAGTAGAGCTAGCCCTGTTGGAACATCTGTATTTTCCTGGACGTGTGCTGTCTCCCCTAGTATTGAAACTCTTGGTGGAGGAGGAGCAGGGTGCGAAGCAAATGCTCCGGCTTGCTGTGGTGGTTGTTGTTGCTGAAGTCTAGCAATCAGCTCTGCCTGTTGGGCTATGACCTCGGCCTGGCGTGTGGCAAATTCTGCTTGATGGGCAGCGTCCTGCTGCATGGCTTGCATACTTTCCTGGAGCTGACGCATCATCTCCTCTATACCTACCATATTGTGCTGATCTATTTGAACAACTGGTATATCTATCCCTGCAGTAGAAACTGAGACCTCAGCCCGACTGTTCACTGGTGGGATAGATAAGGACCACAGATCTAGCAACTGCTGTACCGATACACTACTCCTTTTTGACCGCCGTCTGGTAACCGGGGGTAAAGAAAGGAACACTGTTTGTCCATCTGTCAGATCCTCGGATCAACGAAGTCTTCGACCTCTAACCCAGAGTGCTCGAGGAATATCTGTCTGGTCAGATGCAATGGTGCTAAACTACCTTGCAAAAAGATAAATAAAGCATAATAAGGAAACAAATAACCAGAAAAACGGACAGCATAACAGCTTAAATAAAGACAACAAACAGTTGGCAAACACAAGCAAAAAGAACTGTTCTCAACCACTGATCACCGTTTCCAAATCACTGCCCCAAATCTGAATCCGATACCCGCAGGTAAAACTGATTCCCCAATACTAATGCCCGCAGGCCTGATACCCAGACTTGTAAACTAATACGTGCATTCCTGTAGAGACGCACTCTAAAAGCACATAGCAAGCAAGTGAGAACCAAAACACCCCTATGGAGGGGTAGGGTTTCCCTGTCCTATAGTCAGGAGCTAGGGTTTCACTACGCACGCAGCGGTTTCAAACAACCTATAATCGGGTAAGCAACCTGTCCTAGCTTGGAATGGTCACTACAGTTTCCGATATGCACTAGGTTGAATGGTCAAAAGGGTGCCCGGGTAAAAATCGGGATTTGTGCTCCCGTCGTGGCAAAGCCCGCAACCAGTCAGTCTTATGGCATGCTTCTCAAAGCAAGCCTTCGGCAAACCGTTTAGGAATAGCATATGACAAACACGGTGTCCTAGGCGCACCAATGAAAATGCAATGCAAAGAAACACATAAGTGTAGACAAAATAAGATATCATGAATTCGAGTCAAGTTCTCTAAATCTCCAGCAAAGTTGCCAGAAACTGCAGACGTGCCCGAACGTCCCGGCTCCGCACGGCGAATGGCGCGAAATCTGTTTTGTTCTTTAGCTACTACAGTTCGGACTCAATGTCACGGTTCTGAATCTAATCTCGCAAAGTGCAATGCAAGACCGATAAATCACCAAAGAGTCCAAATCCGACAAATCATTTTGGAAAACTGATTTTTATAAAGAACTGCCAAACATGGACTGCTTTGCTAGATACAGAGTCGCCACCTAAATATTTTATTTTGGAGAAATTTAGGAAACCCTGACTCGTGCCTAAGGCCATGTGTCCGTCATCACCAAAGTTGCCTCGGCACGGGAAGTTAGGTACGAGAGGGGAAGGTCATGCAATGAGCACCCTCGCTCGCCAAATCAAAGATCGACCTTTACTAACACGATATTTTGTTTTTGAAAACACATGCGTTCTTATTCCGATTGTTAGCTAGAATTACTATGTGATGCGCACAGCATACAAGTATAGACTAGATCGCCTAAGTTGGAACAAAACATCTCATGTTTGTTTGAAAATGGTTTGAAGGTGTTACTCGCAAGTAGGCTAAGATGTGGATTTGCCACCCTCAAATGGGCTTAGAAAGCATGATTTTGCCACTCTGCAAAGTGGGCTTAAAACGCGTATTTCGATGAATTGTTCCAATTCAAGTAATCCAACCTTCACCCACAGGCATTCAGGCAGTTAAACATTCAAGCAGTTAGCGTCATGGCAAACATGCTATCATGGCAACACTTACACTCATGCAAGATGCTAAAGCGTAAAAGCTTACCTAGTACTCTGAGCCAAAACAAAAGCTAGTTAGTAATCAATGCATGATCCTAGCTATGTTAAGATGCCTAATGCAACACATGCAAAAATGCAACTAGAAATAGGCTCGGTTATTCAAAGATGGCATATGAAATGCAACTTGATAACATGTTGTTGAACATGTATTCAAGTAAATGTATTGAAATATAACGCAGTTAGTGTGATGCCCGAGCCTGGTGCATGCAATACGAATGAATGTATGTAAACATGCTAGCATAAGTATGCTAATTAAAATATGACCTAGAACTAGCCATCGTAAGCAGTTAAGTAAAAGGGAGAAAGATGTGGGGTTAGAATACATTCACACACTCACGCACACTTATTACAAAACTTGCCCTCTCGACGGAGGGTCCGAATGAATAATACAAGCTAGCTACGCTAAGCTATTCTAGCTAAACTAATAATCTAATTAGACTAATTATTACATAATCAAATTGAATAACTAGCTAATCACTAAGCTAATTATTATAACATTGAATGAAATTAGCTAACACATTAACTAATTAATTACACATTAACTAACTATACAAAGCAATTAAAACGGCCTCGAGAAGAGGGGCATATGCATGCTCGGTCGCCTTCGCTCGGAAATCCGTTGCCATGCCTCATGTTGCCTCTGTTTGCACTGTTCTACACCTCTGAAAATTATGCCAACTTCTGTGATGCATCTGACCTACCTCATGGACATTCTGAGAGGTCATCGGCCGAGAAGGGTGGCCATCGGCCAGTAGATAATGGTCATCGACCAAATATGAGGCTATCGACCAAACATTTCCAGCCGATCGGCACCCCAGATAGCCGATCGGCCATCTCTTCCTGCAAACTGCTCCTTTTGCTACAGCAGAGTACAAACAGAGGCATGGCAATACATTTGTAAGAAAATGTTGTGCAACTACACCCCTTATCATGTTTGAAGCTCAAAGGAGTGTAGTGCTCGACTCTCGAGCCATTAATCACGCATTTCGATGCATGATGGCCAAAGAGGCTGAGTCGCACAATTCAATGTGAATGAAATGCACAAAAACACATAAGGGACCTTAACCTCTATCACGTTTGATCAAGAGGCAAGGCATGCACACACAATGCAATCCAACAAGCATGCAAAATCATACAATGCAACAAGCATGCAACAACGTGCAATGCACCAAGCATGTATCAACAATGCAAGCAACAAGGATGCAAAACACAATGTAACCCAAACATGCAAGCATGATGCAACGCAACAACATTTGAACAACATGCAAAGATGGACTTAAACTGAAATGGGCAGACCTCAATCATGCCCAAATCAGTGGCCAAAATGATGAATTGATGACATGAAATGCAAAACAAAGCATGCACATGTAATGGCCTATCACCTAGGCATAAGAGCACAACTCTCAAGAGTGCTCAAAGAGTGACAAAAGTGGAAGTGTAGCAACACTATAAGCTCTGAAATCATTTATGGAATGATGCCAAATCAACCAAACAATGCAATTATGGCATGCAAGAAAGCTCAAAGCTTGAGGCTAGCAAAGGGTTTACACCATGGCCATGCAAAGCAAGTCCCAAAGGGCCAAGGACAACCAAAACAGTCCCAAGGAAGGTCAATACAAGACCAAAAGCATGCTTGATCCTAGCCAACACAAGCTAGAACAAAACACCAAAAGCATAATGCATGCAAGGCTACAAAGGGGTATTACACTACACCTATTAAAACCGAACATGGCATGACTTGACCAATAAAAATTAGAGTTATGGCATGTCAAAATAAGCCCAAAAATCCACTGAAATGATAGCCCAAAGGCCTAAGCATGATGGCATGCACAATGATCCATTCTTGAGGCATAAAACACCAAACCTCCAAAGCATCAAAAGGTGAAAGATTCAAGTGGATGACCACTCTACATGGACTGAAATCACATATGAAATGATGTCAAACCATGAAAATGGTCCGAGTAATGCATGCTAGTGACTTGGACACTCAAGGCTAACAAGCTAGAATGCACTATGGCTATACAAAGCATAGTATGCATGACCAAGACAACACAAATCAGAGCTTAAGCATGGTAAAACAAGGCTAAAAGATTCTTTGAGTTAAGCCAAAACATGCAAGAATGATGGTCCAAACACATCATGCATGTTATGCTAGCATGCAAGATTGCTCTATAAGTATGTGAAGCATGCAGGATGCTATCAAACCAACTTAAAATAGAGTTGAAGTATGCTAAAATAACACCAAAAAGTTGCTGAAATGGAGCCAAAACATGCTAAGCAAACATGCTACTATTATGAGCCATTTATACTAACATACAAAACACAAGGAGAGGGGATGACCCTCTCCTATTTGGGACCTCAAAATCACCTTTCCACCACTGAAAATCCTCTAGATTTTAGTAGTGCGAAGGCCCAAACAAGGTGGTCCCAATAGCTTAAAAGGATGGTTCAAAACAAGGCCTAAGAGGGGGTAGACAACCCCAACACAAAAGTGACCTTAAATAAACATCACAAGCATGAAAAATCAAAACTTTTTACAGTAGAAGTTAAGCTTAAATCAGCATGCAAATTGGTCTAAAAGCTTAAGCCAAAACAAGAGATTAAAAGGTTAGTTTCTCAGCCTTGAAGAACACCTTCAAGAACACAACTCCAGCAGCTTTTCTGAGCTTAAATCAACCCAAAAACACTAACACCAGCTCCTAAGCACCTCAGCAACAAAAGGATGGTGTTCTAGTAGGTGTTTGTGTGCAATAGTGTGAAGAATTTACACTTTAGAGCACAAAGAAAGGTAAATGAAGAGAGAGAGGTAGAATATATAGAGGGAGATATATATATATATATATATATAACTTCTATATCCAATTTTTAGAACCTCTGGAAAGGGAGAGGGGCCTCCCTTGTTATAGAAATTCAATTCTCAAGCTTGTTGAACAGGCTTGAGTCTTGATTCAATCCCTCCATACACTGTATGGAGGATGAGAATTGTGCTCACCAGCTGTCACAAAAATATCTGCAAAAGCAGGTGGAAAGGTCTCGGCTAGAAAATATGGCCGATCGACCAAAAAGAGTGCCGATCGGCCACCACTTATGGCCGATGGCAAGAAAAGAAGGCCGATGGCACAATGCCGTGGCCGATGGGTTGCAGGGATGGCCAACAAGCCACCCTCTTCCCTCAGAAGCAAAACCACAAGTCCTTGGTCTACAACCAAGCACAAAACAAACAAGTTGAGAGATCCTAAGGCAAGGCGCACAGCCGAGACCTTCAGGAACTCAAAACAAACACGGGTATAGATGATCATCGAGTGTTCCAACGATGACGTCCAAGTCTTAAGGACGATCAAAAATGTGATGTCTACACCCGTCGAGGTGGAGGTCCAGGTATCTCCTGAAATACATCCTCAAACTCACGAATCACATCTACCTCACAAATATCTTGCTTTGGGATTTCTACCGGGCACAAAAAACTCATCATTACCGACTCTTCTCTATTGCTAGAAGTGTGGGTAAGCCATGACATACCGGGAATATCTATATTTACAGTCCTTCCAGCACAATCTAGAGTCACAAAGTATTTTTGCAGCCAATCCATACCCAAAACAATTACAAACCCCTCAAACCCTAACACAGTTAGGTCTGTACGCAAGACTTTGCCCACAATGTCAATCTCAAAATCTTTACACATCTCATAAAGAGTAAATACCCTTTCTAAAGAGGTCTCAACATAGATAGGTCTAGGTAAGGAGGTAGTTACAAGGTGTTCTCCTTCTACAAACTATCTATATATGAAAAAATGAGAGGCACTAGTATCAAACAGTGCTCTAATGGGTTCTTGAAATAGATTAAAAGATACCTTCTAGACATCACCTTCAAGTAAACACACAAAAAGAATTCATTCATAAGTACTTAGAATAAATTCAACTACTAAACTAAACCAACTAACCCATGTTTCCACAATCCGAGGATCACCTAAACTCTCACAAGTCTAGGGTAACCTAAAGCTCTGATACCAAGCTGTCACTCCCTAAAATTTGGACAATTAAATATTTAATTAGGACTAAACCCCAATCAATATTCCATCATCCAAATCCTAGGGGTGCAACAAAAAACTAAACGTTCTCATCTCCAAAAGGGTTTAAGTAAATTTCCATCCTCAAAAGATTACAAGGGATTAAAAAAAAAAAAGAAAAAAAAGAAAAAAAAAAGACTAACAAAACGCCAACCAAACCATCCACCATAATTTCATAACTAACCAATACCTCTAACATTAAAGTAGCAACAACTAGTCAAAACAACTTAAATAATTTAATGTTGAAAAATAACCCACAATGCCAAATTGTCAAAAATATTAAGGTCATAAAAAAATAATAAATACATAAACTAATATCAACCCTAAGTTCAAGAAAACCAAAAGAAGTCCAAAAGACATGTCCTACGATCATAGTTATTTCTTGTCACCACCAAAGTCTCAATTAATCCTGCAAAGGAAGCTTGACTGCGCTCAAATAGAACGCACCCGAGTTGCCAAAAGACAAAATGGGTCAGTATACAGGTATACTGGTATGAGTACAAGATTTAACACCCACGTGTCTACCTGACACAAACAAAAATACATTTAATTCTTATTATGGGACAAGACAAGTAGTTCCAACCGCATCGAGATGAAGGAGTAGTTTCCCGCGATACAGTGGCATTTAGTTTCTTGCTCGTACACAACTAAATATAAATTGAGTATAAAATAAACAAAATAAAAATAAAAATATAGTGGGTCAGTCTTGCATAAAGAGTTAGTAAGACCCACCATTCTAAAAATATATATATATAAAGTTAGTATAATTCAATCATAAGTAACTTGCTGAAGAAGTATAAAAATGTACCGTTTCATGCTTAAATAATTCGAATTAACCAAAACTTAAAGAACAAAAGTTGTATATAATCAAATTTCCTAAAAGGCTTTGCGGACGAATTTAGTAGAAACTAAACAGGTTGAGAGAAAAACTTAATAGAAAATCCTAAACGAAATTCGATCGAAAATTCCGGAATTGAAAATGAAAAGAAACTGTTGTAAGATGAATTTTTTTCGAAAAGTTAAAAAGACAAAAAGTGTGCAAAATAATATTTTACTTCAGTTTATGTAAAACCAATAAACAACATCTAAAGTCTGCACTGCTAAAATAAATAAAAACTATTGTAACCAAGATCATCTGATTACAAGTTCTAATCAATCTTTTCAATAAAAAGTTAAAACACAAAAGTTGTCTTGAATCACATATACAAGCCTCTGCTCAAATTTCATAATTTATCAAGGTCGTTTACAATTTTTCAAGATGTACAAATGAACACAAATCACACTATAACAATAAGCTCATAATTAATTTTTTTGTTCCTTAACTCCACCACTTCGGCCTCCACTTCTGGCCTATACATATATCTCATGTGCCTCCCGTGTACTTAACACCGCTCCGAAGCCAAACTTGCACAGGGATATCATCCCGAGTTTGACCCACACTCCTCGGATGGTTAGCATATACGTACGCGCGTAAATCAAAGCACTTGTCTACTGATGAGAACGAGGCAACAATATATATATACACAATCTTTCATCTACTCATGAGAACAAGCATAATAATGCCAAGCCTAAGGCATTTAAATAAATCTCATAATCCTCACTTTTTTTTTTTTTTTTTATACAGTCTTTCTCATCATCACCCAAATAAAACAGCAATCCATGGAGTCATGGTGGAGTATAAGAAATTTATCTATGGGTTCCTAATTAATTTAAATTTCATATATCAATGAGTGTGATTACAACCATAAAATAAATATATACAAAAACCCTAAACCTTGCATACACAACTAATTAAAATAATTAAAATCAATCAATCATCTAAAAATCATAAACCTTACATACATAACTAATCAAAATAATTAAAATCAATCAATCATTTAAAAACCCTAAACCTTACATACACAACTAATCAAAATAATTAAAATCGATCGATTGATCAATCATTTTCATGTAAATATAAAATCAAACCAACATCAAATAAATAAAAATAAATAAATAAAAACAACAAATTAAACATAAATCAAGGGAAGTGGGTTTTGTACTCACAATTTTTTTTTTTTTTTAAGGGAAGTGGATTTTGTACTCACAATATATTTTTTGAAAATCAAAGAATCACTTGAATAATTAATGAAGCCACCAAAATAAAACCCTAATCTTTTTCTTTCTTTTCCCTCCTCTCTTTTTTCTCTCTCGGCTTGCACTCACACAGACACAGCCGCACACATAACCTTCTCTTTTTTCTTTGATTTCTCTCTCTCTCTCTCTCTCTCTCTCTCGGCTTTTTTTCTGCCAGCACACCACCTTCTCTTTTTTTCTTTTTTCTCTCTAATGCAACCTAATAGACATTTATATAATATTATATAAATACACATAAAGATAACATATATAAATATAAAGAAATATATAAATATTCAAATTAATTATATTTAATTAAATATCACATTATATTAATTAAATACCACATTAAATTCTCATGTAACCACACAATTAATAAAGCCAAAAATAAAATAAAGTAATAATAAATAAGGACTTACGAAAAATTAGGGTCGCTACAAGAAGCGGGTAGTATTTTAAATAGCCACACCTGGATCAAGCAGAAGCATCTGGAAAAGACAGAGAGGCCGAGAAATAAAAAGAGAAATGGCTTGAAGGAAAGGCAGTGTTAAAACAATTCAAGAAAATCCAAGCTGACATCTCTATCTAAGGTCTGCTGATGGCCTCCCAGGTACACCGATAGGCATATTGTCAGCGATGGACAAGCTAAATTATCCATTGACACCACACCCGAGCAGCTAGTGGGATTGGTCTTTCCAAATGGCGCCAGACCAACTTTAACTTTCTTTGACAAAGAATTGCTGCCGGAAGGCTCGGCTCATAACAAACCCTTGTACATATCTATGGAATGTAGGGAGAAATGGGTGCCGGTGGTGTTGGAAGATACTGGTTCGGCTATCAATGTCTGTCATTCTCGCATCGCCTATGCAATTGGCCTTAAACCAGTAGATTTTTTTCCCATAGCCCAATTAATTCAGGCATATGATAACACAAGTAGAGAGGTCATGGGCACAGTGCGAGTCAAAGTCTAGGTGGGCCCAGCTGAGCAAGAGGTCGAGTTCTATGTTTTGGATGTACTGGCTACCTTCAATTTGCTGTTAGGGAGGCCCTGGTTGCATCACATGTTGAAATACCCTCATGGGGGAGGAGTGACGATTGTTTTTGCGAATTTATCCATCCATCCGCCGCCAGAGGTAACTACGCCAGTGTTGGAGATCACCCATGGCGAAGAGGATGTATTCCTCTCGGGATTCACTCTGGCTAAAACCCGAGTAGTGCAGACCATTCTGGTCGTAGATGAAGGCATGTATGTCAGCTCTTAGTCTATCTATTTCATGAACAAACTGCAGCATGTTCTAGGAATGAGACTCGGGAGAAGTGGCCGAAAAGTGTTGCGGTGCTAATAGATGTGCCACACAACCCACATGCCTTTGGTCTGGGCTATTCGCCCACCAAAGAGGATTGGATGAGAAAGGGGAAAGAGATGAAAAGTAGACCCAAGGGCAAGCAAGCCGGGAAACACTATGAGCTCATACATAGGCCAATCTGTGGGACACTGAATGGCCCCTTTGTTTGGAAGGGAGAAGATTTCCCTTTTTGTGGCTTTCTAGAGCCTTGGGTGAATTCAACGAAGAAACGTGTCCCCGGGTTCAAGATCTTCTTCGATCTGCAGCTGCAGAATAGTGATGATGAGGAAAGGACTGAACCAAGCATCGAAGTTGAATAGAGCACGAAAGGTGACTCACATGGCAGTGAACTTGGAGTAGGGGCAATACTGGCTAGTCTTCTGAAGCCGACTTAGAGAACTTGGGGTATAACCTTACCATCTCCATGATCGAGGAAGAATTGGGTGTGAACCCAACCAGTGGCATTTTGGATGTATCAGGGGCACCATCTCTTATCTGGCAACTAAAGGAAGACTATCTGTCCAGTTCTGAATCAGGTGATGAGCTAGAATCTGATTCCATTGAGTCGGTGGGGTCAAGATCAGATTCAAGTTCTTCTAAGTCTGAGTTTGGTATTTCTGGGGATGGTAACCCAGATACCAAAGTCCTGCCTAGGTCTTCATTTAGATTTTCTTTTGAGTCTGTAACCGAAGATCTAGACCTTTTGAATGAAAACTCTTCAGATTCTATGTACTTCTCTGTGCCGTTGATTTATTGTATTGACCAACATTTTTAAAATTTCGATGAAAACGAAGGGGAAGAAATTCCCTTGGCTTTGAAAAACTTGATTAATTGAGAGCATCAGAGGTTTGCTAAACCCTGTGTTGATGAAATCATTGCCATTAATGTAGGTACTAAGAAGGATCCACACTTAGTGCAAATCGGGTCCACGTTGTCTTTGGAGAAACACGACCGTTTAATCGCTTTGTTAAAAGATTTCAAAGACGTTTTCGCATGGTCCTCCGAAGACATGCCTGGAATCGATTATGAGATTATATAGCATCAGATCCCTCTTGACCCAAAGGCCTGACCCGTCAAGCAGAAGTTGCATAGAATCCGTCCGGATTGGGCACTGAAAATCAAGAAAGAGGTCACCAAGCAGATTGAGGTAGGTTTCTTGTTAGTATCTGAGTATCCGACTTGGTTGGCCAACATCATCCCAGTGCCGAAAATGGATGGTAGAATCCGAGTGTTTGTGGACTTTCGGGACTTGAATAGAGCCAGTCTGAAGGATGACTTTCCTCTCCCGCATATTGATGAGTTAATGGACTTCATTGCGGGCCATGCATTGCTATCGTTCATGGATAGGTTTTTCGGGGTATAACCAGATTTTGATGGTGCCTGGGATAGAGAGAATACCGCATTCACTACGTCATGGGGTACCTACTGCTACCAAGTTATGCTATTTGGTTTGAAAAATGCTAGAGCTACCTATCAGAGGGTTGCGACCACCATTCTGCATGATATGATCCACAAAGAGGTTGAGGTGTATGTGGATGACATGATTGTCAAGTCCAAAAAACGAGAGGGCCACTACACTACCTTGAAGAAATTCTTTCAACAGATCAAGGAATACAGATTGAGGTTAAACCTGCAGAAATGCACCTTCTGCGTAATGGCAAGAAAAATGCTAGGCTTTCTGATCACGCAGAGGGGCATTGAAATAGATCCTTCCAAAATCAAGGCCATCCTAGAAATGCCACCACCAAGGACTGAAAAAGAGGTACAAGGCTTTCTGGGTAAAGTGTAATTCATAAGATGGTTTATTTCCAAATTAACCTTGACTTGTGAACCACTATTTGGCCTCTTGAAGAAAGGGAAGAAATTTTGATGGGATGATCGATGTCAAATCGCCTTTGAGCAGGTTAAGCAGTACCTCTAGAATTCACCTATGTTGTCGCCGCCAGAGCTAGAGAAGCCTTTGATTCTGTACTTGTTAGTAACAGACACGACCATGGGATGCATTCTCGCTCAGGAATTTGAAGACAGAGTGGAGAAAACCATCTACTACTTGAGCAAAAGAATGTTGGATTACGAAACCCGCATACTCCGTCAGAGAAAGCTTACCTAGCCTTAGTATGGGCTACCAGGAAGTTGAGGCACTACTTGTTAGCTCACTCTGTAATTCTGGTTTCCAGATTAGATCCCATCAAATATCTCTTTGAGAAACTGACACTCACGGGTAGGCTAGCTTGTTAGTTGTTCATTCTCTCTGAATTTTATCTTAATTATGTCACTCGCAAGTCGGTCAAGGGAAGAGCTGTAGCGGAGTTTCTGGCAAACCACCCGGTAGAAGGAGATGAGGCAGTGGAATACTTATTCCCAGATGAAGCCATTTTACAAGTTGAGAAGGAAACTTGGATGATATACTTTGACGGAGCGTCTAATCAGTACGGTTATAGGATATGTGTGTTGCTGCTAGCACCCGGCAATGCCCATATACCTTTAGCTTTCAAACTCCAGTTCAAGATATCCAATAATGTAACAGAATATGAAGCGTGTATTGCTAGTTTAGAAGCCGCCTTGGAACTAAAGGCAATAAGATTGGATGTTATCGAGGACTCAAACTTAGTTATTTCTCAAGCAAACGGAGACTAGAAAGCCAAAGAAGAGAAGATGAAGGTTTACCATCAGACCCTAGATATTCTGATTCCTAGGTTTGAAAAGCTCACTTTCAAGCATCTACTGAAAGAGTCCAACAGGTTCACTAATACTTTAGCAACTCTATCTTCTATGGTAGACATCCCACTAGGAGTCTGGATGCGTCTGATTATCATCAAGCAGAAATACACGCCGGCTTATGAAACCATTGTCGCGATAGATGAAGTGCAAGACAAAAATCCCTGGTATTATGATATTTGGAACTAGATATATCCACCGGGGACAAACACCAAGGACAAACGGGGAACATGGCGAATAGCCATCCAATTTATCATCTGCGGGGGTAAGTTGTATAAAAGAGGTCATCTGGGAATGCATAAGTTGTGTGTGGAAGAAGAGGAATCGAAGCGCCTTATGGAGGCTATCCAAAGTGGAGAATGCGAGGCGTATATGAATGGTGTGATGCTAGCATGGAAGATTCTCAGGCAAGGTTACTACTGGTCCACCATGATGGAGGATTGTATTGGTTTTGTACGGCGATGCCACAAATGTCAAATTCATGCCTATCGCATGAATATTCTGCTGTCAAAGCTGTACAACATGGATTCTCCATGGTCTTTCTCAGTCTGGGAAATCGACGTTATCGGTGCAGTCACGCCAAAAGGGTCGAATGGGCATGAATATATCTTAGTGGCGATTGATTACTTTACACACTAGATGGAAGCTCAATCCTATGTAGTGTTGAAGGCATCGCATATGGCTAAGTTTATCAGAAAAAATATCATTTGTCGGTACGGAGTTCTGAACGAGATCATATCAGATAATAACTCCCACTTCAAGAAAGAGGTGATAGACTTGCTGGACAAATATAATGTGACTTTTCATAAGTCATCCACATACAGGCTGCAAACTAATGGAGCTGTTGAAGTCGCCAACAAGAACATCAAGAAAATTTTGCAAAAGATGGTTGAGACTTACAAGGATTGGCTGGATAAATTGCCTTTCGCATTCTAGGGCTATAGAACATCGATCCGGACATCTACAGGGGCAACCCTTTATTCTCTCACCTATGGGATGGAGGCTGTTTTGCCAATTGAAATTGAAGTCCTGTCACTGCAAGTTATGGCTAAGTGTTACATAGTAGAGGTGGACTGGCAACAGAGCAGATTTGAGGAGTTAATGCAGTTTGATGAGAGGAGGTTAAAAGCATTGTATCATGTTCAAGTTTACCAGCACAGAATTGTTAGGGCTTTTCACAAGAAAGTTAAGTCTCGAAATCTCAAGGAGGGGGACATGGTGCTGAAAGACAACCGAGCTCCCATCCATGACCCTAGGTGCAAGGTTAGACCCAATTAGACTGGTCCTTATATCATCAAAGCTATTTGGTCAAGAGAAGCGATTATTCTCATGGACCTAGATGGCCTGGAATTTTCACAACCGATCAACAAGGACAAGTTGAAGAAATACTATCCTTGAGAGGTTCGCTAGGCTGAAAACCCAAAAGGACGACCTAGGCAAATGTTAGAGCATGAAAACATAGAAACAAAGAAAAATTGAGCTCGCAAGGTTGAAAACCCTAAAGGGCAACTTTGGCAAAAGTTAGAGCGCAAAAGGAGAGAATTAATACTCAAGTGAACCTGAACCGAACTACGTAAGGCCTAATTCCCATCTTTGGGATATGTAAGCAGCTTCATCTTGAAGTTCAGCTGTAATACCTCCAACTCAACTATCCTGTCCATGTGTCTAATTAGGTGATCTTTGTCCATCATTTGAGAGTTCGGTTGTGATCTTTATTCTTGGAAGAAGAGTTGGTTACAATGCAAAGTAATAATGTTATTAAATCAGAGGCAGTTATGATCTTTTGATTCAGGGTTGTACATCTTAAGGACTGATTTCGTGTGTCTCAAGTAGTGATCACTTTCGAAAATGGTTTTGGAAAGTTTTAATAAAAGTTGATTTTGTTCAAAATTTTACCTTTTACAACTTAAACCATAGGAAAATTTTTAGTACTCACAACTTTAATTCCTTTGATTTCAAACATAAAGTTCTCCAACTCTCTGATACAAATCAAAGTTGCTTTTACATCATAAAACTTGAAAAGAAAAGTCAAAGCAATAAACTAGTGACATAGACGAGTTAGGTGCTCTTGTGTCCTCTGCTCGTGCTTGAGGAAGCTTCTGAAACCAAAGTGGGCCCAGTTTGTGCCTCATCCTCGAGCCAAGCCAAGCACTCATCAGAAAAGGCATAACTGAAACTAGAGGCAGGGTCTAGAAGCTCTCTCCTCCTCTAAGCAGTGAGATGCCTAGCCAAGTGTGAAGCACAAATCGGGAATAAAGCTGGTTATTCTACCCCCTCCTCTGGGCAGGTCTGATCATGCCCAAACTGGCGTCTGAACCGGAAGGAAAAGTAGAACACGCAGTGTGTGAGGCCAATCAACTGTATGCCAGGTTGCCGAGTCAGCTGTAACTCATCTTAGTTAGATGAAGCCAGGGGTAGCACCAAGCTATGTCAACTGTAGACCTGCTGCACATCTAGTTGCACCACCATCCCTCGTTGGGAAAATCAACTAGCTAGTGGCGAAAGAAATAAGCTCGAGCTGAGTACTCAGGGCATGAGTCTACCACCTTCAGCTTATCCATGAGCCATACCTAAGAAGGGCTGAAAAATGAGAGAGATTAAAGAATAGAAAGATGTACGTTAAGAGAAAAGTAAAAAAAGGGCTTTGAGAGAAAAATATAACTTGAGTGTCGAGTGATGTGAGAAACACATATGAGAAAGGGTGGAAAATAATGCCTAAAAAAGTAGTGGACTCCCCGTAAACCTGGTTGTCTCTCGCTGATGAAAATCATCTAAGCCCATTAGGGTCTCGGCCAGCGCCAAACCGATACAGCTCTTACCTTCTTTCAGACATTGGGCCACTTCGATCAACCGTATGCTAGTTCCGCCAAAACTAGAGGCAAGAAGGAAATGCGCAAGCATACATAAACAGAGGGCACGTTGCCGAAAACCTCGCCAAAGGAGGTCGCCCCTATCATCGATGTCAAAAAATCGATGAATCAAGCTGCGTATTTCTAGCTTTCTGTCATGGGCCAAAGATCGAGCTTCATGTAAAGTGAGCCCACACATTCGTCCCAAAGCTTGGGCGTGGCAAAAACTAAGGTATGACTTTCTCATTGCACCGGGTTTCCATCAATGCCCGAAATTCTTCAAGAGTTGGGCACATTTTTTGTGCTCCGAAGCGAAATACATGCGTAATTGGGTCCCAGCATCGGGAAGCAGCATGGAGGAACAGAAAGCAAAGTGGAGTATGGCTCAACGGAAAAAGTGCATTTATGCCGAAACCCCAGAAATTTACCTTTTCTGTGCCGTCTAAAGTAGTTATTCAATCCGTGAGCTTTTCGACAAAGAATATATCCATTTGAAGAAAAAAACAACAACTAAAATGAGGTTCTAAAAGAGAAATCACGAAGGAGGACCTTTTGTAGAAGATAAGGTTGTGAGTGGAGGCTAGATGTCAGCAATCTGGTGATCCTTACATTTGTGGCCGGCAACCCATCTTTTGTGGCTGGCAGCCCTCCTTTTTAGCCTGTAGTCCACTTGTGTGCTAAGCAGTGTTGGCAGCCTGGTTTTTGTCTTGATTTTTGTGTTTTGAGGTCTTGTTTTGAGTTTTTTGGTCTTAGCAAGTGTGCATATTTGTGTTTGAGTTATTTTTGCTTTGATATCGAGTTGTATTTTGTATTTTGGTCGTTGGTTGTCTCATTACCCGATTAAGAACATCATGCCAATGCAAGTTTTAATTTTCAAATTCAATTCTATTTTGATTTTCATGCAAATATGGTGCTCATGATGCAAAATAATAACACTTTTCATAAAACTGTGAGGTTTTATTCCGATCATGGTTTTTACAAAAGAGGAGTACAAGTTTCAAGAGCAAAAGTAAAACTTATTGGAAACTATACATTTGCTATGCTACCAACAAAAAAAAAAAACTAAGCAAAAAGTACAAAAATCGATGCCAGTCATCTCAAGCTCGAGAGACCCTCTTCGTCATCTTCCTCGGAGGGGACTCGAGGGGCATTATCTTCATCGACAACGCTGTCAGAATCAGACTCTGAACCAGAGCCGGTATCATCTCCGCTCCCTAACCCTGAGCCAGCATCATCATCTCTGCTCTCAGATGACTCAGAATGTCGACTCGCTGCCTCCTCGGAGTCGTTAGTCTTAGCATCATCATCGCTCAAAAGGGCTCTAAGGGACTGCTCCGGCCTCGGGTAGCCTTATCCCTACCTCGACCGCGGCGTACATCTCGACCATATGCTGGGGCCTACCTCTCTCTCCTCCTTGTTGTTGGGAGGAGGTGCTATCGGTGTTGGTGTTGCTGCTGCCATTGGTGCCCTCTGTATAAATGGAATCTAGAAAAATAGTTGTCAACATATCAACTACAGTGTGTGTATCAAATACAGGCATAGTACACAAAATGAGTGTCATGTAGAAACCAGATATAGTATGAGTACAATGTGTGAGTACAGTGTGCCAATGCAGTGTATCAGTGCAGTTTGGGAAAGACTACAGTTGAGGTGCCAATGTATTAGTGAAAATATGATGGTGTGGTGCACAACAGAGTTAGTCATGAAATGCATGTTGAAATGGAGGAAATTACCTGAATACTATAGAGACCAAGCAACGTCTCTCTCCTCTGCACCATACCAATCAGAGAGGCAACTAGCTCGGAGAAGCTCTTTGTATACTCTGTAGGTGCCTACAAGTGCATTTGATTGATCAATATTTGGAATAAACATATCTGAAATGAAAATGTGGGCTACAAATTGTAAAGTGTGATCCATACTTGAGATGCGCCTCGAGCTCTGACATACTCGTGCCCTGTCTCTGCCGGCTTGATCGGAATCTAGTAGGCTATCTCGGTTGGTCGCCAATATGTGAGTGTAGTGGGAATCTCTGGCCAACCAGTCATCTGCCCAACAGGAAGGGCCCCTCTAGTAAGGGCCCTGGTCGTCTGAGTCGCCTCACCCGCCACAGGAGCTCCTGCTCCCTTGCTTGTGCGAACGCCCGTTAAATGGGGCATAAGATGAGTTCGGATGAATGTCACGTAGTCGCCCTGTGCTTTGAAGAAGTCAGTGTCTAGGCCCACCATGAACTGGATGATTGCATCAACTAGCAGGCTATCTGATGTCATCATTTATGTTGGGGGTGGCATCGGAACAACCGGATCAAGCGAGCCCATGGTCTAGCTTATAAATTGCTTGCTCAGAAACCACGCTCAGCAGACTGGGCCCTTCAACAAAATCCGAAAGCGAGATGTGGTCAGAGTGGGGATTTAAGCATAAACCCATAACTGCAAGGAGAGGGCAGTGGTGTTAATGCATGAACATATATGAAACAGAAAGTGCAAAGCATAAAGCACAATGCATGAACAGATATTAAAGCTAAAAGTACAAAGCAGAAAGCCTAGTTTTGAACAGATATTAAAGCAGAAAGTGCAAATCAGAAAGCACAAGTTTTGAATAGATATGAAACAAGAAGTGCAAAGCAGAAAGCACAATGCATGAACAGATATTAAAGCAGAAAGTGCAAAACAGAAAGCACAACTTTTGAATAGATATTCAAACAAAAAGTGCAAAGCAAAAAGCGCAAGTTTTGAACAGATATTGAACAGAAAGTACAAAATCAGAAAGGTGTAGTGCATACTTCCTAGGCTTTTCAGTAGCCTCCAACTCACTCTTCCCTCATTCGGGAAATGGAGCTCATGTAGCTGTAGAGGGTGGCGAGGCCAACTCTACCCCAATCATAAAATTGCACTCGGGACAGTGTCACCAAGGCGCTCAGCAGATATAAGCCTATGGTGTTTCAATTGTTCGAAAACAAGGTGGTACCATGGAAAAACATCAAGAAGCCCTGGGCGTACTGCTCTATTTCCTCTGGTGTCTCGGGCTTACCCCTGCAGAACTGCTCGACAAACCCACTATACCTCACCATCGCCAGTCTGTATAGAGGTGGACGTGCTCCCAGTAGGTGGATCCAAGCGGCCTCCCACTCGCCCATATTCGTATCGAATGGGATCGGATCCCCCTACTCCTAAGCTTGTGAGCATGGTGAAGTCATAGGAAGTCATCGTCATCTCCCCGACAGAAGAGACGTAGAAAGAGTTGGTGGTGTTTTACCACCTCTCCACCAACGCCCTCTAGCTCGCTATGTTTCGTGAGAGCCCAGAGCAGAATAGGCCAAAGCCGGCCTCATCAATAATGTCGCGGACCCCGGCGAGGAGCTCATCATACCAGTCTCTCGGTGTCGTCGCTCCATATCCCCTATAAGAGCAAGAGTCTCCCTCTAGTAGAGAAAAGGTGAATCAGATGAAAGGCAGTGATAAAAGGGCATTCAAATAAAAGGTAGTTCAAGAAATAACAGTTAAAGGAAAGGCAGGAAGGCATCAAAACAGAGTTCATACCTCGATAGCGCTAGAAGAAAGGTGGGAGTCTACCTCCCTCAGTAGGTGGTCCTCTAGCATGCCACAAGCGAAGTCACTGAAACGCCTGATGCCTCCAGGAGGTAGTATATGTGTACGAGGATGATATGCCATTGGATCAAAGGGCCGCACTCTCAGTGGTAATGGCTCTAGCTCGAGCTCTGGAGCGAACTCTGCCTCAAGATTAGCCGTGATGTCCTCTGCCACCTCACCAGCCTTGGCAATCATCGGCTCCTCAACCTCGGCATGGGGTGATAATGGAGGAGGAACCTCAAGAGGTGCTCTGTCGTGAGGTATATCATCAGCTATCTGGAAAGTGGGTGAAAATGAAGAAAAATGGAGAAAATAGGGTAAACTTGGAAAAAGTCAACCCTAGGAGAGAGAAAATGGAAGAAAAAGTCAAAACTCGAGAAAGTTCATGAAACCCGAGAGAAACTCGAGGGGAACAAGCCTAACATAGTGAAAATGCAAGAAAAACAACGAAATCAAAATCTGATCGTTTCAAAATGTAGAGAATCAAGAGGGTTTCACAAAAAAAGTTTGCATGGGGCATTGGAAAATGTGTGTAAAGGGGGTGTTTTCGAATGTGTAGAAGTGAGGAAATGGAGTGTGGAGTTGGATATTTAAAGACCTAAGGCAAAAAGACGAATCTGTCCCAATTTGTGCACAGGTGGCCGGCAAGTCCAACTGGTGGCCGGTGGTCTTTCCAGGTGGCCGGCATGTGGCTGGTGGTCCTTACTTGTGTCCTGATGCTGTTTTGTGCCTCTGTTACCAAAGAACTGTATGGGAGGTTCACTGTTGGGCTAGATTGATTCTAAGGGATCTCGAAACTGCATTTTGGCGTGCAAACATTCTCCATTTGCCAATATGAACGAGGTGTATCCTTCTTAAACATGTTACAAAGTCTTCGAGAGGTAAATCGGAGGTTGTCACCAAATATCGTTTTTGTTCGTTTTGTCAAATCACATCTTTGTCTTCTTCTGTTGGATAGAACATGCATTTTCACATACACTTATGTTGCACGTGTGTCCTGTATCATTCATGATTCGTGCATAGAACATGCTTTCAATTTTGCATAGAATTTGCTTTTGTTTCTTACATAGAGCATGCTTTCGATTAACATTATACGTTGGTTGTCTATCTTGCATGGAACATGCTTTGTGCATCTATCGCACTTGTTCACTTTGTGCATCTATCTCACTTGTTCACTTTGTGCATCTATCGCACTTGTTCACTTTGTGCATCTATCTCACTTGTTCGCTTTGTGCATCTATCGCACTTTTTCACTATGAGCATCTATCGCACTTGTTCACTTTGTGCATCTATCGCACTTGTTCACTTTGTGCATCTATCGCACTTGCTCGCTTTTTGCGTCTATCGCACTTGCTCACTTTGTGTATCTATCGCACTCATTCACTTTGTGCATCTATCGCACTCGCTCACTTTGTGCATTTATCACACACGCTTATTACTCTTTGCATCTCTTGTTTGTATCTTAGGATACGTGAAGCGCGGCCTTGGGTGTGTTTTATCTCGGGACATGTGAAACGTGAGCCCGAGTAATTTTTCTTGTATCTTAGGACGCGTAAAGCGTGACCCTAGGCGTGTTTTATCTCGGGATACATGAAACGCGAGCCAATGCAGTTTTTTCCTCTATCTCAAGACGCGTGAAGCGTGGCCCTGGGTCTTTTTTATCTCGAGACGATGACATGCGAGCCCGAGTGGTTTTTCGTTTATCTCAGGACGCGTGAAGTGCGGCCCTAGGCGTGTTTTACCTCGGGACATGTGAAACATGAGCCCAAACAATTTTTCCGCTCTCTCAAAATGCATGAAGCGTGGCCCTGGGCTTGTTTTATCTCGGGATGCGTGAAATACGAGCCCAAGTAATTTTTTCTCTATCTTAGGATGCGTGAAGTGCGGCCTTGGGTGTGTTTTATCTCGGGATACATGAAACACAAGCCCGACCGGTTTTGTTTTTATCTTGGGACGCATGAAACGCGAGTGGGTAGTTTTTCTTTTCTATCGGGATCCGTGAAACGCGACCCTGAGCGGTTTTTGTTTCTCTATTTCTTAAGATACGTGAAACGTGACCTTGAGCGGTATTTTCTTTCCTCGTCTCTCGTTTTGGCATGGTTAGAGTATGTTTTAGATCATTCTGCATGGAACCTGTGTTAGTTTTAGGCTTGAAGCTATGTTGTTATCTTGTTATTGCTTATTGCATCTGTTATTGCTTATTGCATCATCTTACATGATCATGAGTTTTCAAAATAGCCGGCTTCGCGAAGTTTGTGAGTCCAGCTTCAAAGTTTTTTTTGTGCATAGCATTTGCATCTTGCCCCTAAACTACGCTGGTTTGATTCCTTACAGCGGGATACATAGGCAACCCTCAGGTTCAACCAACCGTATCTTCATTTTGTTTGTTTGTTTGCCCAAGTCTTACGGCCTTATCAAAATGGGTCGTTTTTGGGCTTTGACATTCACTCACGTCATTTCATAACTTCGAGCTCTGTCAAAGAGGGGCAGCTGTAGACACCTCATTTTTTTACCGCTCTTAAGACTTGGGCGCCTCATGTTGATCACTCAATGATGAAAGTTCCGCTGTACAAACGTTCGATTTCTTCAGCAAGAAGAGCTTCTAAATCCCAACCTTACACCCCATTTTGACCAAAACTATTTTAGACCTCAAAACCTTCTTTTTCAAAATATTTTTCCCAAAAGTTTCTATGATGTTCCGAGGCTCGCATTTTGTTAAATATTGCACTCTTCGGTAAACTGAGCAAGGACAAAGTGGAAATAAATGAAAGCCAGGTGAACTCTTTGAAAAAAATATTTAAAACATCTTATTTAAAGGTTTTGAGTTGAAGAAAATAGGAGGGGAGAGAAGAAAACTAGTTGGGGAAGATGGTTGAGAATGAAACCATTAAGAGAAAATTGAGCAGCCTACACTGAATCAGGCATATCTTTTTGCACACTTAGACTTTATATATGATGCCACCATCATTGGAAAGTGGACTTCTGGGGCTTCAATTCAGACTCAAGAATCTCTTAAAGCCGAGTCCGGATGAGGGAGATATGGCTGTTTGAAGTTAGGCATCAATCCGATTAAGATAGAAATGAGCAACCTTCACTAAAATAGGAATATCTCTTTTCACACTTATAATTTAGATGTGAGCCTTCCACCATTGGAAATTAGACTTCCGGAGCTTCAATTCAGACTGAAGAATCACCTAAAACCATGTCCGAATGAAGAAGATATGCTCATTTGAAGTCGGGCCTAAAAGCAAATTTTTGTGGCCAGTAGACCACTATTTGTGGACGGCAAGCCACTACTTCTGGCCTGTCGGCCACTTGTGTAAAGCCTAGATATTTGTTTCCAGTTGTCCCCCAAAAGCTCCAGCTGTTTGTATATAGATATTTTCAACTGAGAGTCATGTTTTTCTATATATCCTTGACCTTCCCTCATGTTTTTAAGTTACGAAAAATTCCAAAGGGACCAAAACTTGAAATTCTCTCTCTATCTCTATCTTTTAATCTCTCTCTACACTTCCTAAACCAATTTTGGAGCTCTCCTTGCTGAGATTCTTGAATCCAAATTTCAACCTTTGAGAGTGAAAGACTTATGGTTTGTGAAACAAAGTGTTATTCCTCTTTAAGAGGTATAACCTTGGCCTTCTCTACACTACTTTTTCTCATCTTTTCTTACTGTTTTTGGACGGTTTTGGGACTATATTTTTGGGCTAAAACTTGTGGTTTAAAGCCACCAAAGGTGGAGGGGTTAATCACCCTTCTTTGAACCTTGCTCTCTAAGCTTTTACCCTGTATTTCCCATTCTTTTCTTAACTTTTTTTGAGCTTTTTACCACTGAATTTTAAAGTTTTTCAGAGGCTTAAAACCATGTTTTTAAGTCTCAAAAATGGAGGGGGTAGCCTCCCCTCCTTGTGCTTGTTTACTAGCTTAACTTGCTCCATGTTTTAGCTTACTGTTTTAGCCATTGTTAGCTTAATTCCAGCACTTTTTTGGACTGTTTTAGCACTATTTTAGGATTATTTTTAATTGTTCATTGCATTTGAACTTTGTATAACATGCTTGTAGTGTAATGGTCCTCATAGGCTTGGCGGTTCAGGCCTTAGCCACCAACCTATTTGAGTTGATAGTGCTTATTTCAAGCTTTCCATACTTGTATTCATATCTAATCACCTCTGCAACCTCCCTACTTTCTTGGCTTTTTCTTTGCTTTGAAAGTTGTTTCAAGTAACTTGCTTGTTTAAGCTTGAGATTAAGGTATTGTGCTTTATGGTTTAATCCCTTTGGGGGTTCATTACCAACAGCATGACACTTCTCTCATGCCTAAAATAACTCTTGGTTTGGTACTTCATTCCATTAGAGGACTTAAAGCTCAGTTTTGGACTCAATTGATTAAGGAATGAATGGTAATTAAAATTGAGTAATAAAGTTTGGACTAAAAATGGCGCAAGATAATAAGCGATTTGGTGTTCAATTGGACGTTAATTGAACACATGGAAACTTGAGGCATTTCATACTTGCTAATGATGAAATGGTTCAAGTTTCCAAGGTCAACCACTTCCCTTGATCAATCCATGATAGGGAGGAGGTTTGGGAGTCTTTTATGTTGCATTTATTGAAATTGTACACCTTGGTTCATAGGCTATCATGCAATGAAATTGCATCGATTGATAGCTTGTGAATTGAGCTTGCCACTCCATTGAGCTGTTTGATGATAAGGAAGGGTAAGGTGTACAAACATACCTTGAGAATACCCTGTTTGTGCTTTGTATGCTTTCTGTTGCAGCAGGAAGAACCAAGTTCTAGCGGCTGGCGGGCCACTCATTCTAGACAACAGGCTACCATTTGTGGTTGGCCGGCCACTACTTCTAGCCTGCCGGCCACTTTTGTCAAATTGAGCAGCAACTTTTTGGAACAAAGCAGAGCAAAGGCTAAGGTGAAAGATGTTTTTTACTGTGCAACAGAAGCATTCTGGCAGCAAAAAACAGTGGGCTTTTCAGGTGGAAATCCACGCATGCATGAGCATTCCTCGCTTCCCAGGGCTAATTAGTTAGCTTAGTTACTTATTTATGTTGTATTCATGTTGTAATTAATTAGTTAATTCTAATTTGGAATTAATTAATTAGTTAGTTCCAATTTGTAATAATTAGTTAGAATAGTTAATTAGTTGTGATGTTGAAATAACTAGCTAGCATCACTACAACAACAAAGGGTTTTTACGGCGCGCAATGCACGCTGTAAAAACCCTTCTATGACGTGCAGTGCGCGTCATCCAGTCATGGAAAGTCATTCACTTTCAACGACATACTTCGTACGCCATTAAAAACTATTTAACGACAGATTTTGTGCGTCGTTGTTACTTTTTCTACGACATGCTATAGTATGCCGTTAAAAACTCTTTAACAGCAGATTTTGTGCGTTGTCGTTATTTTTTCCACGACTACTTTTGCACGCCGTTAATTGGTGAGACAAATAACGACACTAATTGCACACTGTAAAATATATAATACAACGACTTGCTCAGCCTGCCATAGATAAGTAAAACATACCACGGCGTACATGGAATGCTGTGAAATATTTGATATAATGACCTAATTTGCTTGCTGTAGAATGCGCATTTTTTTTTTAAATTTAGCAAATTCTATATTTGACGTATTTTGTACAATCTAATATTACAAACAAGCTTCACAAAATATCAATCAACGACCAAAATATTATTTCAACCATAAAAATAAACTATATCTATAAATTATAAACATTCAAAATTTGTCAATATATACATTCCAAACATCCAAAACCTAATCGCAAGTTCAAAGACATCCAAAAGGACTATCCTTAAGTTCTAAATTATCCAAAAAGTTATAAATCATCCAAAACTGTACATATATAAGTTTGTAAACATTACCCAAAACTATTCAAAAATTATAGAAATATATTCATCAAAGTCCTCAAAAACTATCCATAGATGTTAAGCCTAAAACATGGGTTGGCCAAGCAACAGTGCTTCCAATAGCATCCTCAAGCACAAACATCTCACGATTAGGACGAAATAATGGTGCATTGACTATGACAGGGTTAACCCATACTTTCCAACACCTAGGGCCAAGAGGCACGTGATGTACCAATGCTTTAAAGTCTGTTGATGCAATTGTGCCTTCCGCAACCACCACCTTTGTTCCATCCCAATTCAACAATTTGCATTTGGCATTCTCCAAGGATCCACCATTTCGAGTTTCATTTGCATCATGCAACTATCATGAAAGCAATACATAAGATAAGCTAATGAATTGAAGACAAAATTAAAGTTATTATTAATGTCATATAAAATTTACCCAAATATCTTCATCGTCGTCACTATTTTCGTCACCCTAAAAAAATTGTAATACAATATCAAGTTATATTTGTTTACCCAAATTTAGTAGATGATGTGGGATGCATATGAAAATTTGACAAAAGCTCGAGTAGAAAAGCAAGTAAGCAAACAAAAGCAGAAGCACGAGAAAAATACAAATGAGTAAATTAATAATGCCATACAAAATTTAACGAAATATTTTGTAGTAAGTGCATCCTACGTTCACCACCTACAGGCACCCTATGTTCACCTCTATTGTTTTCCTCACCCTAAAAAAATTGTAATACAATGGAAAGAAGCATCTGTTTACTTAAATTTAAAATCTTAATGTAATTCATATGCAAAATGACAAACTTGAGTAGAAAAATAAGCAAGCAAAAGCACAAGCATGAGAAATGTGCAAGTTTACCTGGGTTTCTTTATATGAGTGTGCATTTGCCCCTTTGCTTGGCTCCTACAAATATTAATCAATTTTTTTATTTTTACAAACTTTGTGAAATATCCTTGTATCTAAGATGGGAAACACCAAATAAAAAATAGTTAAATTTTATAGGAAGACAAATTTGGTCACCCAGTGCTGTAAAAATAAGAAATAGTGGATTTTCACAAGTTGAAAGAAAGTGAGCTCTTAATCTTTTCCCATATAAATAACCCAAAAAAACTAACAAATTAGTCATCATGAATTTTGGTGGCTCTAATCTTTTGAGTTGAAGTGAAAAATTCAACATGGACATTGGACAATGATTTCCCATTCATGTATATGCTGCTAGCAATTAATCCTATATTTAAATAAGAAGTCTATGGACTGTGTAGTTCTCTTCATAAAATTAGAAACAAGACAGAGAATTAGAAAAAACTACCTGGGTTTCTCCATGAGAATTTTTCTTGCCCATTGCATCTTCGCTTGGTTCCTACAAGTTTTAATTGAAAAAAATTTAGGAATAGCTATGAAACATCAATATAAATATAACATATATTGTCACATTGTTCATATTTTTTTTTACCTCATTTTGCCTTTTTCCTTTTAACATTTCTACTTTCATCTCCCGAAGTTCTTGTTCTAAGAGCAGCAATTTTTGATTTAGCTGTCTCATATTTTGATTTTGGTATGCTTGTGTATCAACTTTCGATGGCAATGCATCCATCAAAATGTCTAATAGTCTGGAAAAAAAAAAAAAAAAAAAAGATGGCTATATACTGAAGTATCAGAGATTGCACAAAAATGCTATGTATATATCTACCTCAAACAGAAAGAACACAAGGTAAATTTGTTGTCCTCTTCAGCCATTGTTTTTCAGTTTTTTGTTGATTTATTAGCAGGCGGGGGAACATAGACCATTGGCATTTTCATCATTACTGTCCAGTCTTCAACACAATAAGTGTACAAAAGTTAAACGAAATTGTCTACTGAAGATTGTCAAAGACTGAAATTATCAAATCTGTATACTATTTCCAGTGAATTTGGAACAGGCTCAAGCACGTATCCCATTAATGCCATGTCATGTAGGTAAAATAGTATAGAAACAAAACAAAGCATCAAACCATGTTAGAGCTATGACATTTCAGCTTGAAATTTTGATCTGCTCAAACTAGTTGGTAGCAAATCAAATATAATAAAGAAGCGATCTATATTTCTCTGTCACCATTAGACACATCATTTAAAAAAAAAAGGGGGGGGGGGTCAAAAGTTCCTTCCACAGTAAAACTCGAAATGATAGTTACCTGACTCCAGCTACCAGGTGCTGCACATAGATCCACCACATGCTTCACTCCTGCAAATAATATTTGTATCAACCAAACAGCAAAAGGTGAGAAGGTTTATGGAATCATAACCAAGAAAATGGAACCACAGATGAATAGATAACAGAAAAAGAAAATTAGAAAATAAGTTTCCATGGTTTCCTATTGGTGAAAAATACAAAATTAAAGCCTACATTTTGCACTAAGTGAAAATATTTTGCTGTTATCCTTAATAAAATATTCTCTTGGAAGAAAATGAAGACATTATTTATCATTTTGAGAAACTACTTTTAACTTAATAAAGCATAATCAGTCCCCATTTGTAGTAAAACTGCACCAGGGAATTCCTTCATAACGTAAAACAATTGGAGAAAAAAAAGAACAGACAATGTTTGATCCAGCTAATAAAAAGAGCTTAGTCCCTAATAATTTAATACCCCGCCATATTAAGGATGGAAATAAATCAACATTAGTAAGATTAGTGTAGTACCTTCAAATATGTTGAATTCTTTATCAATTTGAAGGAGCTTGAAGGCACTTTGAGCACGCCAACCCTCTTATTTTGCTTTTCGGTAGTAGATATCCTATGAACAAATCCACCAATTATTAGAAGTCGAACATCAAACAAACCCAGAAATGGTAAAAAAGAAATTCAAACATAAACAAACAAACTCACCCTCTTATCCCTTGATGCTTTGCCCATGTTGAAAATACCTGATTGTCTCGAGGTAGTAAACCTAAACTATAAGACCAATATTTGTACCAAAAAATAACAAACGAGCGGAACACAATGCTGTGACAAAGCAAGCGCAATTCTTCACTTCCTTTGGATCAATCACAATTTGTGAAGGAATAATGAGAGAACGGGCCACAAAAACTGAAGAATTTAGATTTCCCAATCAGAAAGATGTTTAGCAAGAAAATGACGTAAAGAATAAAGTATGTTATCCTCCTTTCCACTCTTTCAAACATGAGATATTTTCACACACACACACACACTCTCTCTCTCTCTCTCCCTCTCTCTCTCTCTCTCTCTCTCACACACACACACAAAAATTGAAGAATTTAGATTCCTCAATCAGAAAGATGTTTAGCAAGAAAATGATGTAAAGAAGAAAGTATGCTACAAACACACACACAAACACACACACACAAAAATTGAAGAATTTGGATTCCTCAATCAGAAAGATGTTTAGCAAGAAAATGATGTAAAGAAGAAAGTATGCTACAAAAACTGAAGAATTTAGATTTCCCAATCAGAAAGATGTTTAGCAAGAAAATGATGTAAAGAAGAAAGCATGTTATCCTCCTTTCCTATCTTTAAAACATGAGAAATTGAAAATCCATATGCTAGCAATAAATAACACAAAAAATGTTCTAATTGTTCATTAATTTATAATTCCAAATTTTACACTCTACTAAAACTAATTTCTTACCTTCATATGCATAATAGTGTTTAATTTTTTCAAGAAATAATTTCATTTTCACAATTCAAGTCATGCATCACATGGGTTTGCTGTTAGACATAAACTAAAATAGAAAAACTCAGCTTCCAAACAAATTATGGTAAAATCCAAAAGTGAAAATATGCTTCTTTTCACCCAGGTGAAAGCTACCTAAGGTGAGAGCTACAACAATTGTAGAAGTATGATGGTATGTTACAGTTGAAAGAATTACAAGACTTGATCTCAAGAGTTGCATCTAGGTCTTTTGGCATATCAGTCAGGTTCATAAAACACACATTAAAAAATATTTGTCCCCCATTTTATTCTATTTTTCCCCTTAAACTCGAACACCCATGTGAATATTGTCACGACCCCAAACCGCCCCCAGTAGTTTGGTGCCGTGATGGCCAGTAATCCGTAATTACCGAAGGCCAACTTTCACAAGTTTAACACAATCAGAGTGTGGATATAGGGGCTCACAAATGCAGAAGCAATAAATCAAAATACAAGTAGTCCATAAGAGCCGTGCATAGGTCCAATGATATGGCATACATCTTTACAACTTGAATACAATAAAGCAAAATACGTATTACATCTTGATCAAGAGGCTTCTCGAGCCATCATATACAAAATACAGTGAATACAAGCCAAGAAGCATGATTTTCAAGATTTGCCGACGTAAGAGAAATAACGTTGCCGACGTAAATACAAAACAAAGCCGACATAATCATGGGTCCAAAACAAGCTTTCAAAAAAACACATTCTAGGCATCGCCGACGTCCTGCTCATCACCTACATATATATAGAGAGGGTGAGCTTGGATACTCAGTGAATGGTACAAATAATAAAGGTTTTTCATGAATATAGCCGAAGTCTTTCAAAAACGAAGCACGCTAAAACCATACAAATATTAGCCGAGATTCTTTCAGAGCAAAACACATCAAAGCTTTATCAAAACAAGGGATGAACCGTGTTCATCTATCAAGTCTTACAAATCTCAAGGGATGCTTAATGACATCGGCAAAACACAAATCAAGTCTTCCGAACAAAGAGGTCCACGCGGTAAAACCGTCAGTGGTAAAACAAGGACTGCACGATCCGTAATCGATTAGTCAAGGTACTGCAAAAGTTTATAGTCCTCCAGCACAAGGGACTTGTGTTGCTTAAGCCCGTAGCTCCTTTTAACACGATGGTCTTGTGTTACGTAGGCCCGTAACCTGTTTTAACACGATAGTCTTTCCAAGAGAGGACCGTATCCTCTTATACATAGTACTGCGAAATCTTTCCAAGAAAGGACCGTATCCTTTTATACTTAGTGTTGCGAAAGTTTAGAGTCCTCCAGCACAAGGGACTTTTGAACTTGGTACTGCGAAACTTTAGAGTCCTCCAGTATAAGGGACTTGTCAAGAATGGCATCAAAACAAAGCTTATACTTGATACATCAAAACAGGGCTATTCATTCATGCTCAACAAATACTTTCGTCAAAACAAAGCAAAGCAAGATTTCTCAAAACAGTATAACATAGCTTTATTAGAAATACCACTCACCTAGTTCTTCCGGGTGTAGGCTCAAAGCAAAGATCAAGGACTTACAATCACATGGCAATCACGTTCTCAAAACGAGCTTTACATGCATGCAAATGATCCCGGCATTCTCGCCAGATCCAAGTCAATAACAAAGCAAAACATGCTGGGAGTTTAAACACTGCTCCCGTCTCATGGAAACACACTAGGTACCAACCAGGTCCTTGCCGAGGTCCTACACCTCCTTGCCGAGGTGTGGTCCCGATGGCCTTATTCAAAAGCAAGGTCGGGAAAGCCTGGGTTTCCCTTGAAGAACATGAAGGACATGATGAACATGATCATGAAGAAGATGAATGCAAGATCATAACTTGTTACAAAATCAGAGATTTCATGCCAAGAGTTCGAAACAGGGACCTGGGTACCCATACAAGAGGGTCATGCAAGAATAAACACAAAAACATGGTTTTGGTTCCAAACTTTCGGATCAAAACGAGACTTTTCTTCAAGAACACATGAATACCATTTTTCTCTTCCCGAACCAACTTCAAATCGATGCATGACATGCAAAACAGATTCGATCATGCAATGCAGCTAGATGATCAATAACAACAATCAAAGTAGATCAAGATTCTAACCTCAAAACTCGAATCTAACGGTTCGACCCTCGAAGATCAAGCTTGGGAGATCTATTCTCACTCAAGAACTTCTCCTCCTTCCTCTAGAGCTTCTCCCTCTAAAGGCAAAGATTTGAGACAAAATGCTTTGTTTCAAGGTCTGCCGGCTGTCTTAACAATCAGCTCGGACACGTGGCGCTATCGGGTTGGTTCAACTCAAAAAGGTGATTGATTGATAAGACAAGTCTATGACAAAGCGTACGCTGCAAGCTGGGGTAAGGCACATCAGCAAGTAATGACATCGGCTCAAGTCAAAGCTTCGGCAACAGGGTAACAAAGACATCAGCTAGGGAGGACGACACCTGACTAAGTTGTGTCACACCTTGGCCGAGGTGTGCCACACCTCGGTCTAGGCCATACCTACCCAAGGACGAGGATCACTAAATACAAAACATCTCGGCAACAAGCCCGAGGTGAAGGTGGGATCAACCAAAGGAGTTCAAAACCGTTCTAAGCACAAAGGTTCAAAGGTGAACTAAGCTCAAGATGACCTCGACTAAACGCCGAGCAAAGAACAAGAATCACGCAAGCAACACTTAAACAAAACAAGGCAAGGCAAAACTTTCAAAACAACATAACAAGACAAAATCGTGCATGAACGTATACAAGTATGACAAGAGTAAGGTGAGGGTTGCTACAAATATTCTCTCACATTAGCACCCTTATTAGCAAGAGTTGCACTACTCATATTGAATCAATTTCATACTTTCCATTAACAATAAATGAAAAATCCTAATATGACAATATTTTGAGAACCCAACTTCTAATCAGTCTTTCCTTCAAACACCTTGAGTGCATTTCGAAAATCTACCTCATCCACCTAACCAAACGAAGATCGAGGAAGCATAAAACAGAAATTTTGCCAAGGAAAGACAATAGAAGTGAAAAACAAAAAAACACATAAAAAAAAAAAAAAAACTTGTAGTCCTATGAAAGAATAAAATCAAGTTTCCATGAACAAAGACAAGTCCTAATATGATAATATTTTGAGAACCTAATTTCTGATCGGTCTTTTCTATCTCAGTAACTTAACCAAATGAAGATTGAGGAAGCATAAAATAGAAATTTATGTTAAGAAAAGACAATACAACTAGAAAATAGTCCTATGTGACAGACAGCAATAAAAAAATTAAAAAAAAAAAAACCAAATTTCCACGAACAAGGGCACCAAGAGTAAAAACAACAATCCACAAAAAAATCAAAATCAAAATCAAAACCAAAAAAAAAATGTAAAAAAGGAAGAGAACAAAAACCCCAAAAATGTAGATAGATATAGAAGGTGTATGTATGTATATATGTATAAAGAGAAGAGAAGAGAAAAACAGAGAAGAGAATGGAGGATGGGGATATAAATATATATATATATATATACTGAGAGAGAGAGAGAGAGAGAGAGAGAGAGAGAAAGACGAAACAAGGGTTTTAGGAAGAAGGAAGAGAGAGTGCCTTACAAATTGATTCAATTGAACGGATGGAATCAGAAATTGAAGCCAAGTCCAAGTCGAAGCAGATTACAAATTAAATCAATGGAAAGTGTGATTGCTTTGTTGAGGAAGGAAGCGGACTGCATCAATCGATTGCCATGCGTCTCGATCTCCACCGATTCAATTGATTGATGACCAAGTGTTTGAAGAACCCTTTCCCCTTCACCTGTATACGTCTTTCTTCTCCCTCTCTTCTTAGAAACTGTGTGTTTTTTCATTTTTTAGAAACCAAGCGTTTGAAGAACCCTTCCCCTTCACCTATATCCGACCAAGTGTTAATTTTTTATTTATTTTTTATTTTTTGAATAAGTGGCGCCACAATATTTGGTTTTGGCGCCTGGAATTTTTTGGGCATACCATTCACGACGCACATAGTAAGCCATAAAAGGTGACTTATTTTTAACGACTAGCATACGCATGCCGTATATAACTGATGTATTAACAGCATGTCATATGTATGTCATAGAAAGTTTTATTATTTACGACTAATATTGCAAGCCGTAAAAAAATTATCATTTTTACCCTTAACGGCCTGCGTAATAGACGCACCGCGGTTAGTATATTATTTACGACATGCAAAAAAAGCAAGTCGTAAAAGTGAGAAATTACGGCTTGCATTCATTGTATGTCATTGATGTGGTGCCGTAAAAAGTCAATTTTGTTGTAGTGCATAGTTAGTTAATTCGTTTTGTAATAGCTAATTAATTAGTTTAGCTAGTAAGTTTATTCGGACCCTCCTGCGTGAGGGCACAATTGTAATAATGCGTATGTCTTCCAACCCCAAGCCTTTCTCCCTTTTATTTACCTGCTTATGACGGGTAGTTTAGGGCATCATGTTTCGTTTAGCATCTCTCATGCCTTGCATCCATTGTCTTGCATGCACCGAGGCCCGATTCATCATTCTAACAATGCATTGTCGATTAAATACAATCTTTGAATACGTGCTTAGAATGCATGCTATCAAATTGATTCATATGCCATATTAGTAGCTGAGCCTAGTAATTGCATATCGCATGTGTTGCATTAGTCATATTGCATAGTTAGGGTCATTCATTTTTCTGGCTCTTTTATCTTTTTTGGCTTGCCTTGGAATACTAGGTGAGTTTTTCTTTGTTTTAGCATATTGCATTGTATGTTAGTGTTGCCATGTCTAGCATGCTTGCCATGAGATTAAGTGTTTAATTGATAAATTGCTTGAATGCCCATGGATGAAGGCTAATTATTTGAATTGGAACAATTTGAGTAATGTACATATCCGATCACTTTTTCAAGTGGTACATATTCAAAACAATTTTCAAAACAAACATGAATCAAAGTGTTCCAATTTTTGCAAATCAATCTATACTTGTGTGTGTACGCATTACATAGTAATGCTAGCCTAATTTTTGCAAATTAGTAGAGGCCGATCTTTGATCGGGCGAGCGGGGGTGCTCAATTCATGACCTTCCCCGTTCATACATAAGTTCCCGAGCAGAGACAATCTTGGTGATGAAGGACACGTGGCCTTTGGCACGAGTCATGGGTTTCCTAAATTTCTCCAAAATATTTAGGTGGCAATTCTGTATCTGGCAAAGCAGTCCATTTTTGGCATTTTGATTCAAAAGCAATTTTCCAAAAGATTTGTTGGATTTAGACTCTTTGGTGTTTATCTGTTTCACATTGCACTTGTGAGATCAGATTCAAAACCGCAGGAGTCCGATACTGTAGGGCTAATCGTTTTCCGAAAAGAGCATGAAAAGTCAAGCTACACATTGTAGACACCCCATTTTTGACCGTCCTCAAGACTTGGACGTCACCATTTGAACACTAGGTGATTGTCCATGTTTGTGTTCGTCTTCAGTTCCCGGAAGCCTTGGCAGCGCGCCTCGTCGCAGGACCTCTTGACTTGACTGTTTTGTGCTTGGTTTGACACCAAACACTTGTGTTTGCCGTTGAGAGGCAGGGTAGGGCTTGTAGACCATCCCCACCCATCACCGGCTGTGGCTTGAGGCCATCGGCTGTGTTTTGTTGCCACCGGCCAAATGTTTGGCCAGCCGGCACTATAGATGGCCGGTCGGCTATCTTTTTTTGGTCAATTGCATCTTTGGCCGGCCGACTACTGTGCATCTGCTTTTACAGATATTTTGACACAGCTGTCTTGCATTTGGCTCCCCTCCATACACGTGTATGGAGGGATCTCTCTCTTTAGAAGCTTGTCTTGTAAGCTTTACAAGACAAAAAGCTCTATAAAGAGGAGCCCTTCTCTCTTGTTGAAGGGTTAGACATTTTAGACAGCCATTTTAGGGTTTGAGTTCTAGGGTTAGGGTTTCATACATATCCTATCTCTATATCTCTCTCTTGTGAGTGTATAAGTGTGTTTGTGTCTTACTATTGCACACAAACACATAATGTTACACCTTTTCTTGGTTCTTGAAGGGCCAGAGGTTTGTTCTTGAAGCTTGGGGGCTGTTTTGAGCTCAAAGAAGCTGCTGGAGCTTTATTTGTGAAGAGGGTCTTCAAGGGTAACAATTTTACTCCTTTTTACCCCATTCTTGCATACTATTTTTGCCCATCTTAGAACTATTTTTGAGCTTAGTGTATAACATAAAAAGGTTCTATTTTTGGGCCCTCTAAATAGTTTGTTTAGAGTGTTTTGTGGTTTGGAGGTGTTTGACCCCTCTTAAGCCTTGAGAGGCTCCATTTTTGTGCCATTTTGAGTGAGCTCCGGGACTTTGGTGTTTGGGCCTCCTCACCACTGAAATCTTGAGGGATTTCAGTGGTAAAGATGGTGCTTTGAAGTCCCAAGAAGGAGAGGGTCACCGCCTCTCCTTGTTGTCCTTGAAAAGGGCCATTTTTGCCTCTTTAATGAGCACCTAGCTAAGCCTCATGTTGACCATGCCTTGGCTGTTATTTATGCTTATTTTGCCATGAAATAGCATTGTTGTATGTTGGCTTTGGTACACTATGCTCGCTTAGCATACATGCCTTGTAATGCCACTTTGTTGCCTTAACATATCTTAGATTGTGAACCATTGTTCTAGCATGTTTTAGGCTTGGCTTTGTGAAGCTTTTGTGTTTATTTTTCCATGTTTGAGGTCTTTCCTTAGTCATTTTGGCCGGCCATGACATGTTTAGTATAGCCCCTTTGCATTTCGGCTTGTTGGCCTTAAGTACGTGAGTATGTAGCATGCATTACTTGCCTTATTTTAATGGTTTGGTACCATTTATAGCATCATTTCAGTCCCCTTAGCATGCTTGTATGCTTGCCTTGGATGCCTCTTTGATACCTTATGAGCTTGTGTGGTATGCTCCTTGAAAGTGCATTTGTGCATGCTTTTGAATTCAAGCCATTTAGATGCCATCTAAGTGGTCTTTTGGGCTTTGTTTTGTGTGCTAAAACTCTGCTTTTGGTCATTTAAGTCTTGCCATGTGTGGTCATATTAAGTGTAGTTCAATACTTCATTAGCTTGCCTTGAATGCTTGGACCATTTGTTGCATGTTTAGCCTATCTTGTTTGCTTGGTTTGGCACCATGTCCTCACATGATTTTCAGAGCTTAATGCATGCCCCCATGTCCATGATTATTCCCTTTTAAGTGTGCTTGAAAGATGCCCCTTGATGCTTAAGTGTTTAGGCCTTAACATGTACATGTGTGTATGTGTGTTTGGTCCCATCTTCTTAAGCTTTGGCCACTGTTTTGGGACCTAACTTAGAGCCGTCCAATTAGTGTAAGTCCATCCCTTGTATGCCATTCAAGTGCTATTACATTATCTCATGTTTGCATGCTTTGGTTGCGTGTATTGCATGCTTGAAATCCTTTGCATTTGGCATACATTCCCTTGATCAAATTACTAGCATGTTGCATGATTAGATCACATCTTGCATGCTCAAAGTAGTTTGCATAGTTGTGGCATGCTTGTTTGCCTTGTTGCTTAGGTTGTGTACCTAATGTGCATTGCATGTTTGCACGCTCCCTTTTATACCATGTCGCATGTTAGTTAACATGCTTAGGTTGCATTGAACATGCATGCCTTGTCCCTTCATTTAGTGATAGGGATTGGGCCCCTTTGGTTTGATGGTTTGCATTGCACTTGACATCAAAATGTGCACACTTGGTCCCTTGGGCCATCACGCATGGAAATGCGCGATTGATGGTCCGAGAACCAAGGAGCATGTCCCTTTGAGTCACTAACATGATAAGGGACATGATTGGTGCATACATTGCTTGAATTGCATTGCCATGTCATGCCTTGCACTCTGCTGCTGTCAATTGCAGATTCTGCAGGAATTTTCTGCCGACCGGCAATCCTTCTTGGGCCGATAGCTTCACCAACAGCCGGTGATCACATACCACTGCCGGTGGCCATCCTACTCAGCCGGTGGTGTCTCCCAATGTCCAGGGAAGATGTCTAGCATGCTTTCCATGAGGTTAAGTGTTTAATTGATAAATTGCTTGAATGCCTATGGATGAAGGCTAATTACTTGAATTGGAACAATTTGAGTAATGTACATATCCGATCACTTTTTCAAGTGGTACATATTCAAAACAATTTTCAAAACAAACATGAATCAAAGTGTTCCAATTTTTGCAAATCAATCTATACTTGTGTGTGTACGCATTACATAGTAATGCTAGCCTAATTTTTGCAAATTAGTAGAGGCCGATCTTTGATCGGGCGAGCGGGGGTGCTCAATTCATGACCTTCCCCTTTCATACATAAGTTCCCGAGCAGAGACAATCTTGGTGATGATGGACACGTGGCCTTTGGCACGAGTCATGGGTTTCCTAAATTTCTCCAAAATATTTAGGTGGCGATTCTGTATCTGGCAAAGCAGTCCATTTTTGGCATTTTGATTCAAAAGCAATTTTCTAAAAGATTTGTTGGATTTAGACTCTTTGGTGTTTATCTGTTTCACATTGCACTTGTGAGATCAGATTCAAAACCGCGGGAGTCTGATACTGTAGGGTTAATCGTTTTCCAAAAGGAGCATGAAAAGTCAAGCTACACATATCGTATTCAATGTAACAGTTCTCAAATAAGTCCACATGTAGGCGTACAGGTTCACAATTAAGTATAGCATAGAGTTTACAATCCGGGATACTCAACCAAGTCACATAATCATCATAGAATTATAGTTTCGATAGTCTAGTCAATAGGAATAAGTAACATAGCAATCATTCAGAGCAAAGGTAAATATATCAGTCCAAAATTCACACATAGGTAATCATTCACATCAATAAAGGTACCTTGATTAGCATTCACTCTTGTAGTAACAAGTCATGTCATTGGTACTAATCCAGCTAAGCTAGCAGTAAGCCTATTCATAGTCCGTCTAGCCTGAGGACAATTTCTCACTGTATGGCCCATCTTACCACACCTATAATAAGCTCCGAAAATTCAATAACAGATTCCTCAGTTCTTTTTCCCACATTCAAAACAAATCGGTGCTAAACCATTCCTTTGGGTGAGTTCATCTTGGCTCGACGTTCCTGACTTCGATTTCTTAGTCTTTTAAAATTCCTCATTCTCATCAGTACTTTGTCTTTTTCCCTTCCATACAGAAGATCGGTTGATATTAACTTCAAATATCAATGCCCGGTCTAACACATCAACGTATTTTGTTACTTTCAACACGTTAGCTTTCTCTTGGATTGAGTATTGGAGTCCTCCATAGAACAATGGTGGTTTCATTTTCTTGACCTCTTTTGTCGATACGATAATTCGGCCATCCACTTGATGTTCTTGCATAGGCGGTATTGGCATTGGGGGTAGAGGCGGCGGTTGTTGCCGTTGTTGTTGCCATTCTTGTTGTCGCCCCAAACTTTCTGCCATCTCATGTATCATTCTCTATTTTGTCTTGTCTTGAGGAGGTTGACTCCTCTAGTTCATCCCCTCTTGTTCTCACTATTTTCTCATAGATAAAGAAAGTTACACATACAAATAGGCATATTTACACATAAGCACATGCTCTCATATTCAGATTTTACATATCTTGGGTGCACAATTGATCATATCCTTGATAGATGGTAACATACAGAACACGTACCAAATAAATGCATTCGTAACAAATGATTACATACTTGTTAGATATTACACGCTAAATACTTATCAGATAGATGAACATTGAACAGATGAATGTAATTCTTAATTCCGTATTGCTCAAATGGACACGTGTGTGAGATATAACTCGTACTCTGATACCACTCTATCATGACCCAAACTCGCCCCTAAAAATTTGCGTCATAACTGGCCAATAACCCGTAGATTACCGAAGGCCTCAAACAATCATATAGAATATTTATGCTAATTGGGCCATAAACAGAAACGTATAATAAAGAGAAGTCCATTGAGCTATGCCAATCGTGAGAAAAAATTATGAAGATAACCTCATAACACATTTACATGCCTAAGCAAAAATATAAGTGCCAAAAGAAATTTACACATATTGTTTACAAACATAAGACCATAATGGCAAAAACAAAATAAGGTCAAGGTGTGGTGTGCGTCAAAGACTAAACTCCATCTCAGAGGCATGACTCAATTGGGTCACAACATGGCTCCTAAAGCTGACTCTAGAGGTGTGCTCCATGCTACTAATCACCTACATGTGCATACATAATATTGGGTAAGCGAAACTCAATGAGTAATAATACAGTAAAGCAGTGTAAATAGATGATCATAAGGTTCTCACAATAACCATAATCATATAACAAATGGCATCGGTCCCAATCAGATAACAAGCGGCCTCGGGCCTAATCATATAACAAGCGAAAACAGAACGACCTTAGGTCCACATTGCACATGTGATATAATATTAATGATGTTCCTTCATTTCAATCAGATGGTACATTTAAGTCTGATTCCAAATCTCATTAAAGCTTGCTTCAAATCACATAGTATCAAATATAGCTTATCAAACCTTTCATAACTCCAAGTCATAACGGAGTATCCGAAGGCCTTATTTAACTTGCTGAATTTACCATACAGAACATTCATATAGAATGGCCTCATTCGAAACACCCATATTAGTTTAACATAATTTTTGTTTTCAATTTCTTTTCAAATTCAATGCAACGGGGCTCTTCTGTTGCCACCAACTCTAGTGTAAATCTGGACAAACTAAAGAAGACCGCCTCAAACTCGGTCACGGGCATGTCGAGTTGTTTGAGGTCTTTAAACACTTGCCTCAATCTCTCCCTAGCAGTGGGAGGTATGTACTTATCTTGGAAAGCAACCGCAAAGGCTTCCCATGTCGGCTCCACTATACCCTTGGCATATTTCCACCATTGACCCGTGTCACCCTTAAGGTAGTAACACACTAAAGTCACTCTTAGTTCACTATCTTCGATGTGAAGCATCTCAAATGTCTTCACAGTTTGTTCGAGCCACTCATCCGCTTTCTTGGGCTCGGGACCACCATGGGACTCATCCGGTTTGGCCGGCAAGAACTCTCTAGTAAGGAAACTCGCCGTTGACTCTGCGGTGTTCTCTCGGGCTTGATTCTCCACCCTCAACAAGTTCATAGACTCTCTTAAAGCCCCTGCCATTTCTCGAGCTAGGGCCCCCATTGCGGTTTGACCCGCTTGTCCCACCTGCTCGGCCACATTAGCTTGGCCTGCTTGTTCGGCCATATTAGCTTGGCCGAACCCTTCTTCTTACACCGAAACCGTATGGATTGGTACCTCATGCACACCTCGGCGAGCCCTACCACATCTCCCGCCTCTACCACCACAGACTTGACCCCTTCCTGACATCCTAATAAAGGACACAAGAGAAATAATTTAGCACATTAACTCATATATTCTCGTAACTTGACTCACACGTTCGACTACAACAATTCTATATATTTCTTTACCATATACACAATTCAATTTCACTCCACATATGCACTTAGTCATGTAAACACATACGGACTATTCTTTTACGATGAAATCCGTCCCACGAAAAACCAAGAATTCTTAGTAGAACAAGTATTGATCAAGTACCCCTCTAATAAGACCTCAAGGAATTTAACAGGCGCAAACAACATCCCAAAAGTTCAATGCCATACCCATTTAGTTACATAAGCATAATATCACATAGTCACAAAATGCATAACACTTCCTAAATATGCTAAATGAACACATTGTGATTAAACAACCACTTCCCATGAGCTCCAAGTATTCAAAACCGGTAGCTCTCATATCAAGTTGTAACGCCCCAAATTTCTAGCCCAAATGATAATACAACAATCATGGCTCTTTCAAGGAAAACCTAATATAAATCTCCAAACTTACATTACATGATACAATAGTTCTTCATGCAATAATACATTAATCCAACAAGAAGTAAATAAACAAATAAATACCCCCAAGGGGTTTACAAGTTTCCAAGGCTTGAGCCTGGTTACACAAAACGGTTATTCAAACCCACACAAACACAGCCCTTGGCTTACACACAGAGTCACGGCAAAATGAGAGCATTGTACTCCCGACACACATACTTCCACGCCCCTAGTTGGGTGGGATCACCACATCTTTTCCTGCACAAAAATCTCATAGGGTGAACATAAAGCCCAATAGGAAATTCTTAACAAAGTATATACATTTTATACAAGTCTCAAGAAATGAAACGCACATGCCATGTTATGCCCTTTTTGAAGATAAATCACATTTTCATCTTTTGAAAATCATCATGCTCAATGATATCATGCAATTTCAATTGTTCAAAACTTAACAACTTATTTCAAGGGCGGTAAATACAACTCTGGTAATCCCTAGGTCGGTGCCTGCAAGTAGACTATACAAGTACTACCAAATTGTCATTTTTGCCGGTATTAACCGGAAGGCTCGACACCTATCTGCGTAGGTTTTTGGTCTTTCACCCCGGACTCTCAGGCCAACTTATTCAATATCATCTACACCACCTATCAAGACTTACCAACGTATTTATCCCAAAATCATTTCATGAAAACTTGTTTCTCAACATTCTTTTCACAATGCAAGTTTTCAAATCAACTTTCAAAGTTTACTGCAATCAAATGAATTGTTATGCCAATAACACACGATGAATATAAATACTTTTTTTCTAATTCATCATCCAAGTATTCTCAACAATTAGTCATTTCAAGACTATTTCAATGTTTTAAACAATAATTTCCAAAATGAACAATATTTCTCGCATTCCCTGAAATTCATCATTTATATAAATATAAATATAAATAAGAAATTTTCCAAACATCCATTTATTTTGACACACAAAATAAATACAACAATAGCATTCATGGATTTTCAGTCTCTTTTAAAAAAAATCCCCAAATTCTAGGTTTTCTCACCAAAACTATACAACTCAAATCTTTTGAAAGAAAACTTTCCAAAATCATCTTTTCTTCAATGAACAAAGATCGAAACCTATAAGATCATTTTAAAAGAACAAGAGACAAACCCACTTTCAAAATTGCTCAACTTCTTGAATCAACAGTCAATTTTCAAAGCTATTGAAAGAGGATTTCGAAAATCATATAGATCTTGCAAAAATATATATATAACTCTAAGAAAATCCCTACCTCAAGTTTTGAAGAAGAAATGAGATGAAACCCCCAAAATCAACGGTGTCGAAACTCGATCTTCACCGCACACAACGAAGCCCTCGAGATGATAACCAGCTTTGGTGAAGAACTTAGGTCTAAATCCCACTGGATTTGAAGAAATCAAAGAGAGAAGATGACTTCTAGAGAGAGAAGCTCCCGATTTGGAATTTCAAACAGTTTTAGAGAGAGAGGACTGAAAAAGTGATCTAAAATATCATATTCACAAACTGATATAGCATGGTGTGCTCGAGCGTGGAATGCCCCGCTCGAGCTTCAAATACACTAACCCAGTACTTTTGCAAACAAGTCAAACTTCTGAAACAAAACATTCGCCACTCGAGCGCATAAACGACCGCTCGAGCGGACAAGCAACTTCGAATGCATTTTTCATTTTTGTTTTGGGGGCGCTGCCCCTCAACCCCGCCAGGGTGCTGCCTTTGGACCCGCCAAAGGGTGCTGCCCCCTGGACCCCCGCGAGCTAGCCGGGCAGCTCGACCCCCGAGATACTCAGCGAAGTTACAAAACTGGGATCGCTACAATTAAAGGCTCTAGGTGAGTTTTTGAAACATAATTTGTGAGTTTAAGTTCATAATTATATGAATTCAAGAAGATAATGAAATGCGTTGCATGAATTGAGTCTAGAATGAAGAATTGAAGATTAATTCATCCATGCATGTAAGAGATCATTATGAAATCCCATGTTAGAGTGTAATCTATGTTGGCTAAGTCAAAAGAAAGGTCATTTTGATCATGCATGCATAATTCATGAGGCTAATATTTAAGTTTAGTAATGAGTATATGAAGTTAGGAGTATGTCATATTTGAATTTGGAGCGTTGGAGTTGTGTTTTGAAGCTTAAACTGAATTCTAGAAATTCCAAAATTCGAGCAGTTCACTCGAGTGATGGAATTGTCGCTCGAGCGTACATTTCGAGCCAGTACTTTTCTAGACATTGGAGGTTGGCTCGATCAACCACCCTTTATTTTCAATCTTGGCTCGAGTGACCACGAAGTTGGCTCGAGTGTAAAATGAGAGCATCTAGTACTTTTGCGCTAAAGCGAAGTGCCCTGTTTCAGGAAACTTTGAAAAGTTATATTATGTTCTGATTTCTATTCTTTTTCATTTCTGAGCATTCTTATGCATACATTGAGCATCCTAAATGAACTAAAGAGTTAAAAAGAAACCTAAGAAAGATAAACAAATTTGAGAATGGATTGAATTGTATTGTGACCCGATTTTTGTATGTGCTATGAATTGTGTAGGGTCAATCGTGAGGACGAATCAAGATATTTTCATGTATGTTATTCTCTAAATACTACCTATGTGGTAAGTTTTCCGGACTCATGAATTTTTATTATGAATGATTATTCTACTTGTGTGATTCATAAAAGACTTGAAATGTGACTAATAAGCACGAAATTATAAGATTAGACCAAAGGTCGTTTTGTATGAATACACAATAGTCCTAAGGCCATTTGGTATGTTTGACGAGAATATGAAATGGGCCCAAGGCCGTATGGTAAATTTGACAAGGACACAGAATGGGCCTAAAGCTGTTTAGAATATTTGACAAGATAGATCTAAGGTCATCTTACATATGAATTGGACCGAAGGTTGTTTTGTATGATTGTTATATGGTCTAAAGGTCATTTTGAACAATGAATTGATTGCACCAAAGGTCGTTTTGAATGTGAATACGAATGTGAACATGATCATGATTATGAATGTGAATGTGAATATGAATTTGGAAATGATGGACCTAAGGTCATTTTGTACATGTGATGTGAAGGACCAAATGGTCATTTGGGTATGGATCCATTAAATGTGAACATGACCTTGAATTTGAATATGCGCATGAACAAGAATATGGAAATGTTGGACCCGAGGTCTGTAACGCCCTCAAAAAATAACATTAATCCCAACAAATAAGACATGCATTGATATTCAAAAGTTCCACATTCTTCCATTTCTCAGAGTTTCATTACAAAAAGTATTACATGTTAACAATAAAAGCAAATGCCCTACAGGCTTACAGCTTTCCAAGTTAACACTTGGTTACAACAAAAGAGTACTAACTCATACACATTAAGCCCTTGGCTTGTATTTACATGTAATACATCAAAAAGTAAAACGACAACATTATGTCCGCCTCAAGCCTCCCAAGCTATGTCCTTGGAGGTGGCATGCTTCCTGCACCTGAAAATGATATTCCCATATAGGGTGAGCCACAGCCCAGTAGAAATACACTAAACCAACCATGAACAATGACTAAAATATTAGCAATTGATAGATGGCCAACACTGGTACAATCACATAAATCACATATTTATGTCAACCGACTAATGAGTCCAAGTCACTTTTCATTTTCCCTTTTTCAACGGATAGGCATATAAGCACTTCCCACATTCTCAACAGATACATATAACAACAATATCCACATTCTCAGATAAGCAAATAAGCTATATCCACATTCTACAACAGATATGTATAACAACAATATCCACAGACAAGCACATAAGCTATATCCACATTCTACAACAGATATGTATAACAACAATATCTACAGATAAGCATATAAGCTATATCCACATTCTAAACAGATATGTATAACAACAATATCCACATTCTCAGATAAGCAGGCCCCTGATCTACCAGCTCACCTCTCGGAGCAAAAGACTGCTGCACAGACTAGGAAGACGAAGCTCCCGGATTGGCCCTCGAGGCCTGCACAGACTGAGCTGGCTGAAAACCCTGCGTCTGCCTAGAACCAGACGCTCCCGAAGTGGCACTCAACTGTGGGCAAAACCTCTTCATGTGCCCACATTGGCCTTTCTGGTTCTATATACAATCATTCAATACATATTATTTAATGTATTCTATCAACTGTCAAGTTCCATGACACATTCCATTGATTAGTTTTCGTTTGCCTAATCATCATGCATTGTCTACAACAATCACGACTATCCTCCACCGATAGCCCAAAGCAGTTATTTCTAAATAGAAAATAAATGCACAATGGACATTCAATCAACATTTCATTTCCTCTTTCTTCTCAATTAATTATCCTAATTAATCAAACAATGTAATTAGGTCAATTCCCATAATTAACATTTCAACCCTTAGGTCCCATTTTCATCAATGATTTAACATTCATTCCATTTCTCTATGCCAAACATGCATCTAGGTTTATTATGAATAAAACCCCAACTTTTGTAAAATTGCACAAAAGCCCCAAACTTTTACCAAATTACCAAACCAACCCCAACATCTCAAAATACCAAAATTTAAAGACAAAATCCATAGAGAGGAGTAGGATATCCCTACCTCAAACTCGGAGCCCCAAAGGAGAAGACGACAAAACCCAACGTGCTCCAAAACCTGAGATTTTTAGATTAAAATGAAGCTCTCGACGATCAACAACTTTTTTGTAAAGGCCAAAGGTGAGCAAATCACTCCTACTAGATCAAAACCTAGAGAGAAGGTAGAGTCTAGAGTGAGAGGCTCAACAATGGTGTTTTTGGAAAAGTAGGAGAGAGAAAAGAAAGTAAAAAGTGATTTGAAAAGTTACAAATTTCGGGACTTAAACCCAGTCTCCCGCTCGAGCGTAAAACACCCCGCTCGAGCGTCACTCACAGACTCCCGCTCGAGCGTCCAAACTTCCGCTCGAGCGCCGGATGCACTCTCCCAGCATTTATACAGAACCAGGCCTCCGCTCGAGCTTCCAACTCTACGCTCGAGCGGCACTCAGACCACCCCGCTCGAGCGGCCAATACCACGCTCGAGCGTACAACGCTGCACAAGAAAAATACTGAATGGGTGTAATCTCCGCTCGAGCGCCAAAACCCCCGCTCGAGCGTACAGGCCAAAATCTGGGCAACTAGTTTTGGTTTCTAAACTCAACCAACCTGTAACAAACCTGCCCAACACATCCTATAACTTAATATACCAGTTAAGAGGATGCGAACAAGATAATAAACAACTACCAACATCTACAGACACATGTTCGGATCACTGTACAACAAGGGTAAACCCGGGATCGCTATAAGGTCGTTTAGTACATATGTTATGATCAGTTATGAAAACTGTTTGAACCTAAGGTCGTTTCGTCCCTTCGACATGTTCTAAGTATAATGGATTGGATTTGAGATCGTTCCATTATGGTTTGCTTAAGAGAATGAGAATTATGCTTCATATGTATTAAGTACAAGTATGGTTTGTGTATGTGGGAATCTCATTCGTTAATCTTTTTACTCTGGTATTATTCACTGGGCGTTAACTCACTCTTTATTATATGTATGTAGGTGAGCAGCGACTGTCCAACCCCAGCCCTAGTGAAATTGTGAAAAAGTACCAAGTTTTTTTGAAGTCAGCCAAGGTCGCCTCACATATGAGGCTTTTGATTTTCCTTTTTGTTTTCTTTTGTGGTCATGTGTGACCAAGTTTGTATAACCTTGGTTTTTATTATGACTGTTTTAATTTATCACATGACAAGTTCTGAATGATCATGGATATGTATAAATTGCTTACGTATGTGATGTGTGAGTTATTATATATGTATGAAAGGTTGTTATTTTTCTATATATGCAAAGCTCATTGGACAATCTTTGTATTTTTGCTTCTGCTTCTAGCCCCCTATTGGTAAATATGTTTGATTTTCTATCTAAGGTCATAGGTAATCTCATGATTACTGGCCGGTTATGATCCTAACTTCTAGTGGAGGGTTCGGCTCATGACAATTACACTTGTTCAATTTTCCTTTTTTAATTTTGTCCAGTCTCAATGTTGATTTGATTGTCGGAGGGTCCTCCCAACCTAGACTTTGAGTCTTTCTTGTAGAGACGATTGTGGGAAAGTGTATCATCTAGCTAAATTCTTGTGGAGACAAATTCATCATCCACACCTACGATTTTAGAAAAATTAAAATCACAACTGGACCATTAACCCTATGTAATCGGACTAGATACAAATCATCAAAATCGGTTTGGTTAGGTTTGATTCTACAATTTTAAAAATTTTATATTTCAAGAAATATAATATATATTTTATAATATAATAGTAAGCAAATTAGCAACAATTAGCTTAGTTAATTTAGTTAGAGTTTTTTTAATTTCATAATAGGACTAGGTTTAAATTTTACTAATAACTTATATATTTTAATTTTTACATATAAAAATATTAAAAATAATAAAGGAAATTTATTGGAAAGTCCTATTTTGGAAACTTATGTATCATTTGGTTCCACGATTTAAATGGTTGATTGAGGAGTCCTTATTAGGTGTAGTGTGTGACCAGTAAATCTTTTTTCAAACGTCGATGGGTATTAGTTAGAGAGATATACCCTCACTAGTTAATTGGGGAAGTTTATTTTTTTGGAAAGTGTGACAGGTATGGTATAATACTCCAATGTGGCATGTATTAAATATGACACTCAGTAACAACTCCGACCCATGATTAACGTATAATCCATGATTAAATATGCTTAATGAGTAAAATAGATGAAATTCTGAATTAATTGCATATATGTTGCATTATTTGTGTTTTTATTTGTCTATCTTAAAAAGATCTGTTTGTATTTCTATCTCATTTTGCAAGTTGACGGCCTTACCAACATCCAATCATGAAATTGATTTGGGTTATGCGTTATTTGCGATTTTTAGAAATTTATGGTAAGTCTAATTGAAATTCGATTCAAAGCGATTAAATTAGATTAATTAATGTCTATTTGATTTGCTTTAACTAGTCACAATTAACTAAGCCTATATAAGGCTAGTATGTGCTCAACTCCTCTTTTTACACATGTTTGCGCTTATTCAAACAAATAAAACGTGAGGGAGAGTGAGAGCTTAGGGAGAGAGTGAATTCAAGAAGAAGAAGGGGAGGAATTGCTGGAAAACTCAAGAGAATTGGCTTGGCACTTTAATGAATTCACCATCTACAACTTAAGTGAGAAGTGGAGGTAAGAATTCAACCCTTTGGCTTATGAATTATGGTGTCTAGATCATGAATTCAAGATAATTAAGTTGAGTAATTGAAGAATTAAGCTAGGAATGAAGAGAATTGAGCCATATCATGCATGCATGCACATTTACTTACATTTTGAGTTTAAACTGCCAAGAATTCTCACATGCATGCCTTGATCATAGTATGGTTTTGGAAATTCCTTGAGCTTCATACCATTTTACCTTATTTGATCTTGTTTTGAAAGCTTTGAAGTTAAGTATTGCATTCATGTTATGGTTTTAACATTTCAAGCTTGAATTTGCACAATTGACTTACTCTTGGGGCTTGATTTTGCGAAATGGTTTTCAATTCATGATGTTTTCCAAGATTACATAAGTTTCCTTAAATTTTTGGCCCAAGAGAACGTGATTTGTAGCATTGTGTTGAGTTTTGAAGCTTGAAGGTGAATCTAGAAATTCCAAAATTTGACCTCACCGCTCAAGTGACATATCCTGCGCTTGAGCGACCACCTTTATTTTTGCATTTCCGCTCGCGCGACCAAAAGTTAGCTCGAGCGTAAATTATATGCTCCCAAAAGTTTCCATGTTTTGCAGGCCGCTCGAGCAACAAGAGTTACACTCGAACGAGGACCTTAGTCTCACGCTCGAGTGACCATTGAGTGGAGAATTCACACAACTAGTACTTTTGCAAAGTTTATAGGCCGCTCGAGCGAAGGAAGTTGCGCTCGAGTGACCACTCACATGTTTGGACATCCACTCGAGCGAGACCCTTGTTTTCAGCATATTTGACTAAGTGTTTTCAAGTGTATTTTAGCATCCTCGTTGCATCTCAGGAATTCCTAGGCCAAGATTAAGACATAATAATGAGAATAAGCCTGATAAACATATGAAGAACGAAGTGAAATAAGTTAAGCACGAGCCGAGCATGTGTTTCACTATATGTATCTGTTATGTTTGTGTAGGTCACGTGCCGTGAACTATTGATCCATTAGTTGCTATCAAAGCTATCTGTACGGCTATCTGTGAGTAATAACTTAGTAAAGTTGTGTTCAACTTAATTTATTTTCTGTTTGAATTAAGGTTTGTTTTATTAAAAGTTATATTTTGTACAATGAATGATTGTCCAAGTTTTTGAAATGTATTCATGGTATCCTTAGCACAAGGCCCTCAACCGGGGGTAACAATACCGTGGCTCATGTATGTTATCTGTTCCCAGTACCGGAGGTTTCTTATGGAACTGGCAAGTTTGTTATTTGTTCCCAGTACAGAGGTTCCTTTATAGAACTGGCAAGTATGTTTTCTGTTCCCGGTACCGTAGGTTCCTTTATGGAACTGACAAGTATAACCCTTAATGCTCTGTATTTGATCTGTTAGCGCTATTGGATATGCCACATATGATCAAGCATGAACTCTGATTTCTATATATGATTTGAACAAGAATACGAATATGGATCAGTTTTATTTTTCTGAATTTGTTATGGGACTTTATTCATTTAACCCTTACTTTGTTATTATTCACTGAGCTCCAGCTCACTTCATTATTTATGTATGTAGGTGACCAGATGTGTGACCAGGCTCAGAGTTGTTGACCTGAAGTTTTGGTTTGTCAACCACCCTTTTATGCCTCCCGAGGAGGTTTCGGATTAAGTCAAGCCATGTGGCCATGTTTTGTGAATGTATAAGACTCTATTTTCTTTTGAGTTTTGAACAATTTTCTATTTATGTATATATTGGGATAAGTTCCCTTTTGTTATTTCTGTAATGTACGTGTGTAGACACCCCATTTTTGACTGTCCTCAAGACTTGGACGTCACCGTTTGAACACTCGGTGATTATCCATGTTTGTGTTCGTTTGGAGTTCCCGGAGGTCTCGGCTCGCGCGCCTTGCCTCAGGATCCCCGAACTCAACCGTTTAGTGTCTGGTTTTGCACCAAACACTTGCATCTTGCCCTTGA
>NW_021024850.1:238690-296589 GCF_004153795.1 Camellia sinensis
ATATCCCTTATCATGTTTATGACTCAAAGGAGGATGGTCCTTGATTCTCGGACCGTCAATCGCGCATTTCAATGCGTAATGGCCGAAGAAACCAAGTATGCACTTTGATTTCAAATGAGATGCACATTAAATAAACAAGTGAGGCTCAACCTCTGTCATACTCAATTCAAGAGGCAAAGCATGCATGCTAATGCAATGCAACCTAGGCATGTTAACAAAGTATGTAACATGGGCATGCAATGCACAATGCATACTATGCATACAACCTATGCAAGCAAGCATGCAAAGCATGAGTCAATGCAAACCAACAAGTGTGCAAGATGTAATGTGGATGTTCAAGCATGCAACAACACATGGAGCAAACATGTTTAACAACCTAAACATGTAACAACACACAAGTATGCAACAACACACAACGTGAGCATGCAACAACATGCGAATAATGGACTTAAACTAATTTGGGCAGCTCTATACTAAGCCCAAAACAGTGGCCAATTGCTAAGAGAATGAGGACCAAATAACATGCAAGCATGCATGCACACAAGGACCAACACTTAGGCATTGAAGAGCAACTCTCAAGCACACTTAAGAGGATGAAAACATGGACAAATGGCATGCATTATAAGCTCTGAAAATCAAGTCATGAAAGGTGCCAAACCAACTAGACAAGACAAACAAGGCATGCAAGCAAAGCCAAAATTCAAGGCAAGCCAAAGGTGTATTGAACTACACTTAGCAAAATCGAACATGGCATGAATTAAGCAACCAAAATCAAAGTTTTAGCATATTAAGACAAAGCCAATAACACATCTAGATGGCATCTAAATGGCTTAAACATGCAAGCATGCACAAGGGCCTAAACAAGGGCATAAGACAACAACTTTTAACACATTAAAGGGGCATCAAATGCAAGCATGCAAGCATGTCATGAGGACTGAAATGACATGTTAAATGGTTCCAAACCACTGAAACAAAGCAAGGATGGCATGCTAAAGGGGTCAATGCTTAGGGTATACAAGAGAGGTTTCGTGGTAGCTATACAAAGCAAGGCATGGACTACCTGAATGACCAAAAACAGACCTTTAGCACATCAAAACAAGCACAAAAGCTTCACAAAGCTTGACCAAAAACATGCTAGAACAAGGCTTAAAGCACAAAGCATGTTAAGGTTAAAACATGGCATTACAAGACATGTATGCAAGGCATGCATGGTGTGTCTAAACCAAGTAAAACAGTGCTATAGCATGGAAAAATAACACTAAATAGCAGCTAAGATATGGCCAACATGAACCTAAATAAGATTCTCACTCAAGAGGCTAAAATGGCCATTTTCAAGGACAACAAGGAGAGGGGGTGGCCCTCTCCTTCGTAGGACTTCAAGGTACCATCCTCACCACTGAAATCTTGAGGATTTCAGTGGTGAGGAGGCCCAAACAAGGTGGTCCCGGAGCTCAACCAAAATGGCACAAAATGGGGCCAAACAAGCCCTAAGAGGGGTCAAACAATCCCAAAGCTCAAAACACTCTTAAACAACTATTTAGAGCAGGAAAAAACAAGACTTTTATATGTTATACACAAAGTCTAAAAATAGTTGCAAGATAGGTGAAAAAGTAATGCAAAAATGGAAAAAAATGGGTAAGATTGTTACCCTTGTAGACCCTTTTCAAAAATGGAAGACCAGCAGCTTCCTTAGGTTCAAACCAGTCCAAAACCTCCAAGAACAAGCCCCTTATGCCTCAGCAACTATGGTATGGTGTAATGGTAGGTGTTTGTGTGCAAAACTAAGACTAAACACACACAAAACACTCAATAGAGGGAGAGATATAGAGATAGAGTATGAACAAACCCTAACCCTAAAACTCAAAGCTCTGAAAAATTTTGTAACCCTAATGGAGGGAGAAGAGGCTCCCTCTTATAGACAATCCCTCTTGTAAAGCTTTCCAAACAAGCTAGTCAAGAGGGAGATCCCTCCATACATGTGTATGGAGGGAAGCAAAGTGTATGCCAGCTAGCGCAGCTGGCATAAAAATATTTGCAAAAGCAGATGAACAATGGTCGGCCAGCCAAAAATGCAATTTGACCAAAATAGATGGTCGGTCGACCATCTGGAGTGCCGGTCGGCCAAACATTTGGCCGATGGCAACAAAACACAGCCGGTGGCCTCAAGCCATGGCCGGTGGAGTGTGGGGATGGCCAACAAGCCATTCCCTACCCTCCAAAGCAAAAACACAAGTGTTTGGTGTAAAACCAAACACAAAACAGTCGAGTCAAGAGATCCTGAGGCAAGGCGCGTAGCCGAGACCTCCGGGAACTCAAAACGAACACAAACAAGGATGATCATCGAGTGTTCAAACGGTGATGTCCAAGTCTTGAGGACAGTCAAAAATGGGGTGTCTATAATCACATACAATCATAATTATATATAGCTATAAATATTTATGTGGTATTTAATTAAACACTTAGGGTATCACATTTCTTCCCTCCTAAGTAGAAGTGTTTCCCCAAACTTGACGTACCTTAATTTTCGAAGAGGTGTAGATATTTGGCTCGCATTTGACTTTCCGTTTCCCACGTAGCTTTTTCGATACGATCATTTTTCCATAAGACCTTTACCAACGGTATGGTCTTGTTTCAGAGAACTTGATCATGACGATCAAGAATCTATACTGGTTGCTCTTCATAAGAGAGATCTTCCTAAACTTCCAGATCCTCGTAATCAACAATGTGTTCTGGATCTCGAAGGTACCGCCGAAGCATTGAAATGTGAAACACATTGTGAACATTGGATAGTTCAGGTGGTAGTGCAAGGCGATAGGCTACAAGACCAATCTTTTCCAGTATCTCGAATGGCCCGATGTAACGTGGGTTTAGCTTTCCTCACTTTCCAAATCGGATCACTCCTCTTGTTGGTGAGATCTTGAGGAACACATGATCCCCTACTTGAAATTCCAAGTCCCGTCTTTGAGTATCTGCATAACTTTTCTGGCGGCTCTGAGCAGTGTGAATTCGCTGTTGGATGAGTTGGATTTTCCCACTTGTGACTTGCACGATCTCGGGCCTAACAATTTCTTGTCCTCGACTTCCGTCCAACATAGAGGTAATCAACATCTCCTTCCATACAGAGCTTCGTACAATGCCATTCCATTGCTTGCTTGGTAACTGTTGTTATAGGCGAATTCCCCTAAAGGTAGGTGCTCATCCCAATTACCTTTGAGGTCCAATACGCACACACGTAACATGTCTTCCAACGTCTGGATTGTTCTTTCAGATTACCCATCCGTTTGTCGATGATAAGCAGTGCTAAATTTCAGTGTGGTTCCCAAAGCTTCCTACAATTTGTTCCAGAAATGTGACGCGAAATGAGGGTCTCGGTCAGACACGATCGAAACTAGGATACCATGCAAATGAATAATTTTCTTGATATATAAAGTGGCAAACTTATTAAGGGAGTACATGACTTTGATTGGTAGACAATGCGTTGACTTCATCAATCGGTCTACTATAACCCATATTGCATCATTCTTCGAAAATGACTGTGGTAGCCCCACCACGAAGTCCATAGTAATGTGTTCCCATTTCCATTCAGGAATAGAGAGTGGTTGTAGTAGTCCTGTAGGTCTCTGATGTTCTGCTTTAACACGCTAACAATGCAGACATTTGGAGACATGGCTTGCTATGTCTCTTTTCATTCCCATCCACTAGTAGTGTTCCTTCAGATCATGGTACACCTTTATGTTGCCAAGGTGGACTACAAATCTCGAGTTATAAGCTTCCTCCACTATCTTCTTCTTCAGTTTCGGGATGTCGGGTATGCAAATTCAATTTTGAAATTTCAGTATCCCATTGCTTATAGTGAAATCAGGGTCAGGCGTATTCCTTTGTTCCTCGTACTTTTTCTTCAAAAGTTTATCTTCCCATTGGCGCGCTTTAATTTCTTTAATCAATGTAGGTTCCATGGTTATGTTGACGAGTAGTCCATTGATCTTGCGGGAAATAAGAGTACATGCCAAACTTCTAGTTGTCTTTCGGCTCAGTGCGTCTGCCACCACGTTAGCTTTGCCTGGATGGTGATGGATCTCTACATCATAGTCTTTCATAAATTCTAGCCACCGTCGTTGCCTTATATTCAATTCCTTCTCTGTGAATAGATATTTAAGACTCTTGTGATCAGTGTAAATCTCGCAGGTTGCACTGTAGAGATAATGACGCCAGATTTTGAGGACAAAGATTACCGCAGCCAATTCCAAATCATGAGTCGGGTATTTCTTCTCGTGAGTCTTTAATTGTCGCGACGCATAAGCAATGACTTTTCCATTTTGCATGAGAACGCAACCCAAACCATTGTATGAGGCATCACTATAAATTGCGAACCCATCTGCTCCTGTAGGGAGTGCTAGTATAGGAGCTAACACAAGTCAAATTTTTAATTCTTGGAAGCAATGCTCTTGTTTGTCAGTCCATTCAAAGGGTGTGTTCTTCTGAGTTAGCTGGGTCAAGGGTGATGTTATTTTTGAGAAATCTTGTACGAAGCATCGTTAATAGCCAACTAAACCCAAGAAACTTCGGATTTCCAACACATTAGTAGGTCGTGGCCAGTCCACGATTGCTGCAACTTTTTGGGGGTCAACCGAGATGCCATCTTTGTTAATGACGTGACCGAGAAAGTGTACACTAGTGATCCAGAATTCGCATTTCTTTAACTTAGCATAAAGTTTGTGATCATGCAGTGTTTGTAGAACTATTCGCAAGTGCTACTCATGGGTCTCTGGTGACTTGGAGTATATGAGGATGTCGTCAATGAAGACGATGACGAACTCATCAAGATATGGTTTGAACACTCGGTTCATGAGGTCCATGAAGGCTACTGGGGCATTTGTAATGCCAAAAGGCATGACAAGAAACTCGTAAAGCCCGTAACGAGTTTTGAAGGTAGTTTTTTTGATACTTTCCGTTTTGACTTTTAACTGATGATAGCCAGAACGCAAGTCAATTTTAGAAAATACTTGGACACCTTGAAGTTGATCGAACAAGTCATTGATTCGTAGCAGAGGATACCAATTCTTGATGGTGACCTTGTTCAGCTCCCGGTAATCGATGCATAATCTTATTGTGCCATCCTTTTTCTTTACGAACAATACAGCAGCTCCCCAGGGTGAGGTACTAGGTCAAATGAAACCTTTGTCCAGGAGTTCTTGGAGTTGAGTCTTCAGTTCTTTCAATTCTGTCATCGACATGTGATAAGGAGCTTTTGATATTGGTTGTGTGCCAGGTTGGGTTTCAATGGTGAATTCAATCTCCCGATCAACCAGAATACCAGGTAAATCTTCAAGAAAAACATCCGAGAACTCTCATACTATGGGGATTGCATCAATGGTGGGGGCCTCTTTTTGTGTATCGATCACATAACAAATATAACCACCATAACCTTTTCTTAGAAGTCGTTGGGCTGTCATGGAGGATATAATACAGGGTGGGTTAGAAACTCTAGTCCCATCAAAGACAAGTTCGGGTTGATTTGGTAACCTGAGGAAGACCTTTTTGGCTTTACAATCGATAGAGGCATGGTTGGCAGCTAGCCAATTCATACCTATGATCACATCAAAGTTTCCAATGCGGAAGGGAATCAAGTCTACATATAAGGTTTTTCCTTTTATGAATATAGCACAAGATCTGTACACATCTGTGCTGGAAGCAGAGTTACCAGAAGGAAAAGACACAGACAATATATATCCTAAAGGTTCGGGTGTTGATGCCAGTTTGGCAGCAAAGTGTGGTGCAACAAAAGAATGAGTTGACCCAAAGTCAATGAAGACATGAGCTAAATGACCACAGGCATAAAGTGTACCTGACACAATATTTTCGGTTACTTCTGGTTTTCTAGGTACCAAGGCAAAAACCCGTCCTTGACATTTTTGGTCCTTCCTCTCTCCTCCAGGTCCTACGGGTTTCCTAACTGGGCCAGAGGGGCTAGCTGTAGGATTAGTCAACTTTGGACAATCCTTCAGCAAGTGGCCAACTTGACCGCATTTAAAACATGCTTCCGTGTCTCGATGGCATTGTCTCCAATAAGCCTTCCCACAAGTGGGACAAATTGGAACAGTGCCACCTCAGGGGTTGGTAGGACCTTGATGGCTTCAACTGGTTGTGCCCATATTCACCTTTTTGGGAGGCGCAACACCAGGTCTTCTGTTGTCTCTTTCTCAGAATCGTTTCTTGTGGCTTGGTTCCCCGGAACGCGAGGCTTTAATCCCCTTTTCTGCAATGTACACCCAGTCTACCATTTCTGCATAGGTTGGCAGTCTCAAGACCTCGAGCCTATCTTTAATTTCACCATCCAATCCTGCTTCAAATTTTCTTACTTTTCAAGTTTCGGTGGGGATGATGTATGTTGCAAACCTAGCGAGTTGAGTGAACTTGCTCTCATATTCGGCCACCGTCATGGTTCCTTGCTTTAGATGTATGAATTTAGATGCCTTTTGTTCCCGCAATGAATCTGGGAAGTATTTTCCATAAAATACTTCCAAGAAACTTGCCCAAGTTGTAATTTCTTCTTTGGCCAAAGTGAGAAGCCATCATTCCTATGCATCGTCTTTGAAAGTGAAAGTGGCGAAAGTTACCTTTTGTCTTTCAGTGCAGGGTAGGGCATGAAAAATCTTTTCCATATCTTTAACCCAAGCGTTTGCTACCATTGGGTCTAGGCCGCCGGTAAATGTAGTGGGTTTCATATCCTGAAACTGTTTTATGGTAACTGGCTCTTCTCGCCGTTCTGGCATCCCATTATTAATGTTAGTTTGCAAGGCTTGCAAAAAGCTACTAACTGCTCTTTCCATTATTCTTTCCATCAATTCAGTGCGACTGACTGATGACTCGCTTCCGTTACCATTATGGGCCATTCTATAAAGTAATAAACAAGGCATTACATTCACAACATAGCATATATGTAAGCATGTGTAGCGCAATCTATATCTATATAAAATGCCAACTTTACTATTTCTACAATTAATATTACATCTTTGTTCCAAACATCAAAAATTGTGTTAGTGTCTCATCCCTGTGGTAAACAAAAACAAAAGACAACAAAAAGGGATCAGAACACATCATGGTCAGCATAGAAAAAGGTTTTTTCTTCTATCAAATCTAGAGTGGTGGGTCAAATGGGTCGAAAAACCATGGGAAATAGTGTTGCATAAAAAGCTCAAATTCTCATCCTAATTGGACTATACCAAAACACATCCACACTGTCTGGACTGTGAAAATGGGGACAGATTGCATGTATCCCAAAAATGCTCGATCGACAATCCAGCCGGGTGTCTCAACATATGACAAGTCATTATTAAATTCAACATTTTGAATATTAATTATCTCCAACAGGTTAGGGACTTTGGTGAGAATATAGTCCTCAGAGTACACGTTCCCCCTTCTGGCCACAAAATCTGGGGGTAGAGGGACTATGATATAGTGTGGGCAGTCATGTCCCAGGGCAACACTAAGGACCCGAGTGGGTCCAAGAAAACGTCTGCGTGTATCGACACGGCTTTGCCTCCACAGTAAATGTGGGACATCAGTAGGGTCAGCCTGGATATAAACTAGCCGACCCATCAACTGGGCAAGGCCTGGGTGTAGTCCTCTGATTATGTTCTCTGAATCTCCCCAACCCTCAGGTGAGGCGGGAGCGGGGTGCCCGGCGAAAATCTCGTCTAAATTAATGGCCTCAAGCTCATCCCAAAACGCATCATCAAGATTAATCTCTAACATTCCTACAACACCAAAATAAACGTGAGATTTTACACAAAAGGACTAACGTTGCAGGTAAATATATATATATATATATATATATTATTTTATCTTATTTTATTTCATTATGTTTATTTAGCTATATAGTTTTATTTATAGATTTATTTATAACTTTTCGAACTTCCTGATCCAATTAAAATAGCATTTTTTTTTGAACCGTTGCTCTAATACCACCTTTGTCACAACCCAACCCCAGGGCTTAGTGTTAGAATCGCAACTTACTAACTTAGTCTATTCGTAGCAAATGAAATTGCGCAAGCGGAAATGGAAATAATTAAACAGGAAATTACACTATTTTACTATTTTAATAAGAGAAATTACATTTATAGGGCTTTTATTATTTTATTATTCAGTGACCGGCCCCGAGTAGACGCAAAAGGGAGCAAAAACAAATATAAAAAAAAGAAAAAAAAAAGAAAGACAAAATAGTGGTTCAACATCAATCCTCGTGGGGGTTCCATTACGTGAGGTTATGGGTTTCCCCTACATCTCGTCACCTGAAATGGTAACAGCTATAAGCACACAGCAGAGTGAGAAATATTGTGCCAAGAGTATAGGGAATACAAAATAACCATGGATAGTTAGTTAAGCCAAAACACTTACATAACTCAATTTGGTAAATAAATCATTTAAGTGACATAAACTGAAATATAGAAATTATGTAAATAAATAACCATAACCACGGTACAGAACAGAATAGAACAGAGGTCACACAATCAGAACAGAGGTTAATGGATCCATGACAAACAGAGGAAAAGTGGCCAAACAGAGGCCAATGGTTATTTAAGCCCCCCAAGACGTGGGACCCCCGTGGTGGTACCTACAAAACATAATTGATTATAAGGTCATAGTCAAATATTCTTTAAAATTTAAACAAACATATCCATGGGTTTCATTTAAACAAATAGAGTTTAAAAATTAATCCACGTAACTGAAATATTTCTAAAACATAACTTGAATTAATATAACTTATAAAATATAACTTGTATAAAATAAATTATGGTAAGTCAAAACCTATGTAAAATATATTATGGTAACTCAAGGTATAATATAACTCACCTTAATATTGACCCTTAGTCTTTCTTTCACTATCACAACCTTCCTACTATAAGTACCTACTTCAGTAACTTACGTGCCTCTGTTTCATTTTTTTCCTTTTTCCTTACTTTCTTTTCTACAAATTGATCCATTCCTCCTTATTTATAGTGAGGTGAGACCACTAGCAGGCCAGCATGTGGCCGATCCGAATCATCTCACAGATTGTTTCATAACTCCCCTGATTTGCTCATAGATTTATAGTTATCTTAATAAATATTTAAGATAATTACACTTTGGCCCAGTTTCCTAGCATAACTATATAAATAAATTAATCCCTAATTAAATTACACTTTATCGTATACCAATAGAAAATTAATTATTTATTTTGCCACCACACCCACTATTAGTATTATTATTTATTTACTCTTACTTTTATGTTTATTTATTTACTATCTTTAACTCTGAGTTGGCCCAATTATAATTTCATATTTCTGTTAATTTGGCCCGAAATAATAATTTTTAATTAATCTCATATTTGATAACCCAATGCAAAATTAGATTTATATATTTATTTATTATTATTTATTTATTTAATAATATATCATCACATACAATCATAATTATATATAGCTATAAATATTTATGTGGAATTTAATTAAACACTTAGGGTATCACAAAAGAGCACTATGAGAGGGACGCCCCATGGGAAAATGAGGATAAAATGCAACTACGCTATCCACATTTGTTCCCGGATGGAGGTGAAATAAGTTTTGAGAACCAAACTTCCTAAAATGGAGAAGATTGTGAGAACCCTGTTCCGTACTATACTAATTAATCTTAATTATGGTTGTGGTTGTGTGCTTAATATGATTTTGAGTGTCATTTATATGATTATATATGTTTTCGAATTTCTATCTGTTCACCGTAGGAAAATCTGTTTGATTTTCTACTATAAAATTTAAATTGAACACCATAATGGCAGCAGAAACTGAAATTGTTTGTATTTTTTAGATTGGCATGATTTTTAAAGCCTACCGTGAAGTTTAATTAAAGATTGATTCAGATCAAAATAATTGGATCTAGCTGATTGAATTAGACTCAATTGGTTAACCTTAATTAAGATAGATTAGTCGAAACTAACCGCTTAATATATATAAGGGCCAAACACACTTAAGCTCACTTTATGAGCTCAAAATCTGAAGCTACACTCTAGAGAGAGAGTGAAAGACGGCTCTAGTGACATCGGTAGAGTCAGCATGGATATAAACTTGTCGATCCATCAACTGGGCAAGGCCTGGGTACAATCCTCTGATTATGTTCTCTAAATCTCCCCAATCCTCAAGTGAGGCGGGGGCGGGGTGCTCGGCTAAAATCTCGTCTAAATTAATGGCCTCGAGCTCATCCCAAAACGCATCATCAAGATTAATCACTGACATTCCTACAACACCAGAATAAACGTGAGATTTTATATAAAAGGACTAACATTGCAGGTAAATATTTATATATATATATATATATATATATATTTATTATTTTATCTTATTTTATTTTATTATGTTTATTTAGCTATATAGTTTTATTTATAGATTTATTTATAACTTTTCGAACTTCCTGATCCAATTAAAATAGCCTTTTTTTTTTTTTTTGAACCGTTGCTCTAATACCACCTTTGTCACGACCCAACTCCTGGGCTTAGGGTTAGAATCGCAACTTACTAACTTAGTCTATTCGTAGCAAATGAAACCGCGCAAGCGGAAATGAAAATAATTAAACAGGAAATTACTCTATTTTACTATTTTAATAAGAGAAATTACATTTATAGGGCTTTTATTATTTTATTATTCAGTGATCGGCCTCGAGTAGAAACAAAAGGGAGCAAAAATATATATAAAAAAAATAAGAAAAAAAAGAAAGACAAAATAGTGGTTCAACATCAATCCTCGTGCGGGTTCCATTACGTGAGGTTATGGGTTTCCCCTACATCTCGTCACCTGAAATGGTAACAGCTATAAGCACACAGCAGAGTGAGAAATATTGTGCCAAGAGTATAGGAAATACAAAATAACCATGGATAGTTAGTTAAGCCAAAACACTTACATAACTCAATTTGGTAAATAAATCATTTAAGTGACAGAAACAGAAATACAGAAATTATGTAAATAAATAACCATAACCACGGTACAGAACAGAGGTCACACAATCAGAACAAAGGTCAATGGATCCATGACAAACAGAGGACCACAAAGTGGCCAAACAGAGGCCAATGGTTATTTAAGTCCCCCAAGACGTGGGACTCCCGTGGTAGTACCTACAAATCATAATTGTTTATAAGGTCATAGTCAAATATTCTTTAAAATTTAAACAAACATATCCATGGGTTTCATTTAAACAAATAGAGTTTAAAAATTAATCCACGTAACTGAAATATTTCTAAAACATAACTTGAATTAATATAACTTATAAAATATAACTTGTATAAAATAAATTATGGTAAGTCAAAACATACGTAAAATATATTATGGTAACTCAATGTATAATATAACTCACCTTAATATTGACCCTTAGCCTTACTCCACTATCACAACCTTCCTACTATAAGTTTCTTACTTTCAGTAGTTACGTACCTCTCTCTCGATTTTTTCCTTTCTTTTTTTCCTCCCACATATTGGAGCAACTCCTCCCAATAAATAGGGAGGTAAGACCACTATCAGGCCAACACGTGGCTGATCTCGAATCCTCCTTTGGATTTGCTCATAGATTTATACTTATCTTAGTAAATGTTTATAGTAATTACACTTTTGCCCAGTTTCCTAGCATAACTATATAAATAAATTAATCCCTAATTAAATTACACTTTATCATATACCAACAAAAAATTAATTATTTATTTTGCTACCACACCCACTATTAGTATTATTATTTATTTACTCTTACTTTTATATTTATTTATCTACTATTTTTAACTTTAATTTGGGCCAACTAGTATTATAATTTCATATTTCTGTTAATTTTAACTTATAAAATATAACTTGTATAAAATAAATTATGGTAAGTCAAAACATACGTAAAATATATTATGGTAACTCAATGTATAATATAACTCACCTTAATATTGACCCTTAGCCTTACTCCGCTATCACAACCTTCCTACTATAAGTTTCTTACTTTCAGTAGTTACGTACCTCTCTCTCGTTTTTTTCCTTTCCTTTTTTCCTCCCACATATTGGAGCAACTCCTCCCTATTTACGCGGAGGTAAGACCACTATCAGGCCAACACATGGCCGATCTCGAATCCTCCTTTGGATTTGCTTCATAACTCTCCTGGATTTGCTCATAGATTTATACTTATCTTAGTAAATGTTTATAGCAATTACACTTTTGACCAGTTTCCTAGCATAACTATATAAATAAATTAATCCCTAATTAAATTACACTTTATCATATACTAACAGAAAATTAATTATTTATTTTGCCACCACACCCACTATTAGTATTATTATTTATTTACTCTTACTTTTATGTTTATTTAGTTACTATCTTTAACTCTCAGTTAGCCCAATTATAATTTCATATTTCTATTAATTTGGCCCGAAATAATAATTTTTAATTAATCCCATATTTGATAACCCAATGCAAAATTAGATTTATATATTTATTTATTATTATTTATTTATTTAATAATATATCATCACATACAATCATAATTATACATAGCTATAAATATTTATGTGGAATTTAATTAAACACTTAGGGTATCACAAAAGAACACTATGGGAGGGACGCCACATGGGAAAATGAGGATGAGATGCAACTACGCTATCCACATTTGTTCCCGGATGGAGGTGAAATAAGTTTTGAGAACCAAACTTTCTAAAAGGGAGAAGATTGTGAGAACCCTGTCCCGTACTATGCTAATTAATCTTAATTATGGTTGTGGTTATGTGCTTAATATGATTTTGAGTGTCATTTATATGATTATATATGTTTTTGAATTTCTATCTGTTCACCGTAGGAAAATCTGTTTGATTTTCTACTATAAAATTTAAATTGAACACCATAATGGCAACAGAAACTGAAATTGTTTGTATTTTTGAGATTGGCATGATTTTTAAAGCCTACCCTGAAGTTTAATTAAAGATTGATTCGGATCAAAATAATTGGATCCAGCTGATTGAATTAGACTCAATTGGTTAACCTTAATTAAGATGGATTAGTCCAAACTAACCGCTTAATATATAAAAGGCCCAAACACACTTAAGCTCACTTTATGAGCTGAAAATCTAAAGTTACACTCTAGAGAGAGAGTGAAAGATGGCTCTAGTGACATCGGTAGAGTCAGCCTGGATATAAACTTGTCGATCCATCCACTGGGCAAGGCCTGGGTACAGTCCTCTGATTATGTTCTCTGAATCTCCCCAACCCTCTGGTGAGGCGGGGGTGGGGTGCTCGACTAAAATCTCGTCTAAATTAATGGCCTCGAGCTCATCCCAAAACGCATCATCAAGATTAATCTCTGACATTCCTACAACACCAGAATAAACGTGAGATTTTACATAAAAGGACTAACATTGCAGGTAAATATTTATATATATATATATATATTTATTATTTTATCTTATTTTATTTTATTATGTTTATTTAGCTATATAGTTTTATTTATAGATTTATTTATAACTTTTCGAACTTCCTGATCCAATTAAAATAGCCTTTTTTTTTTTTTTGAACCATTGCTCTAATACCACCTTTGTCACAACCCAACTCCAGGGCTTAGGGTTAGAATCGCAACTTACTAACTTAGCCTATTCGTAGCAAATGAAACTGCACAAGCGGAAATGAAAATAATTAAACAAGAAATTACTTTATTTTACTATTTTAATAAGAGAAATTACATTTATAGGGTTTTTATTATTTTATTATTCAATGATCGGCCCCGAGTAGAAACAAAAGGGAGCAAAAATATATATAAAAAAATAAGAAAAAAAAGAAAGACAAAATAGTGGTTCAACATCAATCCTCGTGCGGGTTCCATTACATGAGGTTATGGGTTTTCCCTACATCTCGTCACCTGAGAGTAAGAAATATTATACCAAGAGTATAAGGGACACAAAATAACCATGAATAGTTATGTAACTAAAATATTTAAAATAACTTAATCTGAACAAATAATCATTTAAGTAGCAAAACTAAGATTATGTAAATAAATAACCATAACCATGGTACCGAACGGAACAGAACATAGGTCACAGGAGTGACAGTCAGAACAGAGGTACAGATTCAAAAGGTGGCTCGTACGGATTATAGAGGTGGCTCCCACAATAGTGTAGCACTTATCTTCGCACAGCACTTTGCTCCGCACAGAGCAGAGGTCAATGAATCCATGACAATAGAGGATCACAAAGTGGTCAAACAGAGACCAATGGTTATTTAAGCCCCCAAGGTGTGGGACTCCCGTGGTGGTACTTACAAAACATAATTGTTTATAAGGTCATAGTCAAATATTCTTTAAAATTTAAACAAACATATCCATGGGTTTCATTTAAACAAATAGAGTTTAAAAATTAATCCACGTAACTGAAATATTTCTATAACATAACTTGAATTAATATAACTTATAAAATATAACTTGTATAAAATAAATTATGGTAAGTCAAAACATACGTGAAATATGTTATGGTAACTCAATGTATAATATAACTCACCTTAATATTGACCCTTAGCCTTACTCCACTATCACAACCTTCTTATTATATGTTTCTTACTTTCAGTAGTTACGTAGCTCTCTCTCGTTTTTTTCTTTTCTTTTTTTCCTCCCACACATTGGAGCAACTCCTCCCTATTTATAGGGAGGTAAGACCACTATCAGGCCAACACATGGCCGATCCCAAATCCTCCTTTGGATTTGCTCATAGATTTATACTTATCTTAGTAGATGTTTATAGTAATTACACTTTTGACCAGTTTCCTAGCTTAACTATATAAATAAATTAATCTCTAATTAAATTACACTTTATCGTATACCAACAGAAAATTAATTATTTATTTTGCTACCACACCCACTATTAGTATTATTATTTATTTACTCTTACTTTTATATTTATTTATTTATTTACTATCTTTAACTCTAAGTTGGCCCAATTATAATTTCATATTTCTGTTAATTTGGCCCGAAATAAAAATTTCTAATTAATCTCATATTTGGTAACCCAATGCAAAATTAGATTTATATATTTATTTACTATTATTTATTTATTTAATAATATATCATCACATATAATCATAATTATATATAGCTATAAATATTTATGTGGAATTTAATTAAACACTTAGGGTATCACAAAAGGACACTACGAGAGGGACGCCACATGGGAAAATGAGGATGAGATTCAACTACGCTGTCCACATTTGTGCCCGGATGGAGGTAAAATAAGTTTTGAGAACCAAACTTCATAAAGGGGAGAAGATTGTGAGAACCGTGCTCCGTGCTATGCTAATTAATCTTAATTATTGTTGTGCTTATGTGCTTAATATGATTTTGAGTGCCATTTAGATGATTATATATGTTTTCGAATTTCTGTCTGTTCACCATAGGAAAATCTGTTTGATTTTCTACTATAAAATTTAAATTGAACACCATAATGGCAACAGAAACTGAAATTGTTTGTATTTTTTAGATTGGCATGATTTTTAAAGCTTATTGTGAAGTTTAATTAAAGATTGATTCGGATCAAAATAATTGGATCAAGCTGATTGAGTTAGACTCAATTGGTTAACCTTAATTAAGATGGATTAGTCTAAACTAACCGCTTGGTATATATAAGGGCCAAACACACTTAAGCTCACTTTATGAGCTCAAAATCTGAAGTTACACTCTAGAGAGAGAGTGAAAGACGGCTCTAGAGAGAGTGAAGGAAAAATTTGATGATTTGTGCAAGAAGCTTGAAGATTGAGGAAGATAACTCAAGAACTAACTAGAAATTGGAGGATTAGAGCTCCTAGGTAAGTAATGAACTCAAATTCTTGGGTTTAAGCTCATAATTGCATGAATTCTAGCATGGTATGTAACCAAGAACAAGAATTGAGCTAAATATGATGAAATTGAAGTATGCATGTGAGCTTTATATACATTTGAGCTTTTGGCATGTTATGTATGTAAAATTAAGTGTCAAACTACTCATTCATGTATAGTTTTGTTGAGCCTTATGACCTTGAGCATCATTTGTATCATTTGAAGTGGAATTGGAGTGAATATCTTACATGCATACATGATTTATGAAGAATGGAGGCTTAGTTGCATGAGTTTTGAAATTACAAAAGAGTTTGTGATGATTTGAAATATGGATCATGATTTTTGACAATTGGTTTCAAGTTGCCCATTTTTACATGCTAGGCAATGTTTTTCCATATTTTGGTACAAGAATTGCAAGCATTGGGCCTTTGGGAGTGTGATATGAGCTTCAAATAGAGTTCTGGAAAACCCAAAATTCGAATTGTCCACTCAAGTAAGGAAAATGTCGCTCGAGCATGAAAGTCGAGCTCCCAGAAGTCTTGCAGAAATTGCACAACAGCTCGAGCGGCCAAAGCTGCACTCAAGCGTACCCTGGTTGCAAGACTCCTCGCTCAACCATCAAAAGTCTCGCTCGAGCGCAAAATGCATTCAACTAGTACTTTCTCAGAGTTTTGCAATCCGCTTGAGTGACCAATCATGCACTCGAGCGGAGAGCCCAGTTTCAGAAATTTTGAAAAAGTTATTTTACTCTCATTTTTCCGTTCTCTTTCATTTCTAAGCACTCTTAGGCATGCATGGAACATTGTAAATGAATTAAAGAGATAAGAAAGAGGCCTAAGAGAAATGAACAATTTGAGAATGGATTGAATCGCTTGTGACCCGATATATTGTAAATTGTGTAGGGCCAAGCGCAAGGACAAATCCATCAGCAGAACACTGTGAGTAATATCTTAATAAGAATGTATTGAACTATGCTACTTTCCAAATGCTCACTTATGTATGAGTTCTACAGAGTTGTTAAATTGAATTGGATACTCGTCATGCCAATGATTGAATAAAACCGTTGAAATATGCAACTATTGACTATATGAATACATCTGTTATGTTTTGGCCACCTGGTCTACCTGAGTTTGTGTTTGCTAGAAATGGGGTAGTTCCTCTCCCATACTTGATTTTTGCCATGAAAGCTGCCAAATTACTTAGGAAGGGATGTAGGGGTTATATGTGTTGTGTTTTGACTGAGACTTCTAATAGTCCTAATATGGAAACCATTCCTGTTGCTTGTGAATTTCCCAATGTGTTTCCGAATGAATTTCGTAGGGACTTAATTGATAGAGAAATTTAATTCACCATTGATGTAATACCTTGAACACAACCAATTTCTAAAACCCCATACTGAATGTCAACTTCTGAATTAAGAGAATTAGAAGTTCAACTCCAAGAACTCTTAGACAAGAAGTTCATCCGTCCGAGCACTTCACCTTGGGGTGCTCCAGTTTTGTTTGTTAAGAAGAAAGACGGGTCTTTGAGGTTATGTAGCGACTACCGTGACTTAAACAAAGTAACCGTGAAGAACAAATATCAACTGCCCTAAATAGATGATTTGTTTGACCAACTCCAAAGAGCACAAGTGTTCTCCAAGATAGATCTTAGATCCGGGTACCACCAGTTAAAAGTCAAGGCAGAAGACATAGAGAAAACTACATTCAGAACTAGATACAGGCACTATATGGATGTGTTTGGTTTGTGTTTGTAGAGTAGTTTTTGAGATAAAAAGTACAAAAACTTGTTTGGTTTGCCTTTTTCCAGAAATGATTTTGGGAAAAGAGTTTTAAAAAAAGTGATTGATTTGATGGGTACGTGAGAGAAAGTGATTTTGGAAAGTAGGTAACCAAACAAAATTTTAAGATTTTTTTTTAGAAAAATTTGTTTGGTTTGATTATTCTTGAAAATTTGTTTGTAAAGAATTTTTCCCAAAAATTTTTCTGAAAAACAAACCAAATAAGCCCATTTTTAGTAATGCCGTTTAGAGTGACAAATGCACCTACTGCCTTCATAGACCTTACGAACAGGGTATTTAAATCATATCTAGATGAATTTGTTATTTTATTTATTGATGACATTCTAATCTACTCTAAAAACAAGAAAGATCATGAGAGCCATCTAAAAATTGTACTACAAAAGTTGAGAGAGAAGAAATTGTATGCAAAACTCTCCAAATGTGAATTCTGGCTTGACAGTGTAAGCTTTTTGGGCATGTAATCAATAAAGATAGCATCTCTGTTGACCCACAGAAATTGAAGCTATTGTAGACTGGCCAAGACTAATGAATGTGTTAGAAGTTAGGAGTTTTCTAGGACTTGTTGGCTACTACAGAAGATTTGTGAGAGATTTCTCAAAAATTGCTATGCCATTGACATAGTTAACACAGAAAAATATACCATTTGATTGGACTAATCAGCATGAATCAGTCTTTCAGGAACTAAAAACTAGACTGGTAACTGCACTAATTCTAACATTACCTAACGGAACTGATGGGTTTCAGATTTATAGTGATGCTTCCTACAAAAGCTTGGGGTGTGTGTTAATGCAGAATAGGAAAGTAATTACTTATGCTTCTCAACAACTTCACCCACATGAAAAGAATTACCCGACCCATGACCTTGAACTCGCCGTTGTGGTCTTTGCTTTGAAAATCTGGCATCATTATCTGTATAGCATAACTTGTGAAGTGTATATCGATCACAAGAGTTTAAAATATTTTTTCACTCAGAAAGAATTGAACATGAGACAGAGGAGATGGCTCGAGTTGATTAAAGACTACGATTTACAGATCTTATACCATCTAGGGAAGGCAAATATAGTGGCGGATGCTTTAAGCCAAAAATCTATTGGAAATCTGTCATGCTTGCTCATTGGCAGAGAGAATTGTTATGTGACTTGGAGAAAAGTGAGATTGAAATTGTGTTGCGTAAACATGGCGGGATTTTAACTGCCATCTCTACCTAGAATCATTGAAGAAATTAGAAAGAAACAACTTGAAGATGAGTTCTTCAAGAAAATTGTTGATGAGATCAAATCAAAACCAAAGCTAGGATTTGTGTTAGAGAATAATGTATTGAAATTCTAGGGTAGACTTTGTGCACCGGACCATTCTGAATTGAGAAAACAAGTTATGACCGAGGCTCATAATTCAAAATTTGTTATACATTTGGGAAATACAAAGATGTATCATGACTTGAAACAGAACGACTGGTGGCCTGGAATAAGGAAAAAGCATTGCTGATTTCGTGGCTAAGTATTTGCATTGTCAACAGGTGTAAGCTGAACATCAACGACCTGTTGGGTTAATTTAGCTACTCTCAATACCAAAATGGAAATGGGAGCATATCACGATGAACTTCTTTGTTGGACTGCCTAGCTCTTCTCGAGGTATGGATTCTATATTGGTCATAGTTGATCGTTTGACTAAATCTGTCCATTTTCTGCCTGTTAAAACTTGTTATAATGTGAATAAGTTAGCTAACATCTATGTGAATGAGATTGTGAGATTACATGGTGTGCCAGTATCCATTGTATTTGATAAAGATTCCAAGTTCACGTCAAGGTTCTGGAAGAGTTTACAACAGACTTTGGGAACTGAACTGCGACTGAGTAGTGCCTACCACCCACAGACAGACGACCAAACTGAACGAACCAATCAAACCTTGGAAGATATGCTCAGAATGTGCGTGTTAGATTTTCGAGGAAAATGGGAGACCTACTTACCATTGGCCGAATTTGTGTATAACAACAGCTATCACTCAAGCATTGGAATAGCTACTTATAAAGCTCTATATGGTAGAAAATACCGTTCTTTGAGCTGTTGGACTGAGGTAGGTGCTAGACCTTTATTGGGACTGAAACTTGTGCAAGAAACGATGGAAAATGTGAAATTGATTTAACAAAGATTGAAAACTGCACAAAGCCGCCAAAAGAGTTATGTAGATGTCCGAAGGCGAGATAGAGAATACAACATCAGAAATCATGTGTTTATCAAAGTGACTCCTATGAAAGGGCAGACATGATCTGGAGTGAAAGGCAAGTTAACACTGAGATATGTTCGGCCATATGAGATTCTTGAGAAAATCAACCTGGTGACTTATCGGGTAGCTTTGCCTCCGGTTATGGAATATATGCCCAATGTTTTTCATGTTTTGATGCTTCAAGAATATTTTTGAGATTCATTCCATGTGATTGAGCCAACCCATGTGCTTCTGAATGACGACTATACGTATGAAAAGAGGCCAATTCAGATTGTGAATAACAGAATCAAATGATTGAGGAACAAAAAAATACTATCGGTAAAAGTTGATTGGCAAAACCACGGAAAGACTTATGTAACTTGGGAAACTAAAGAAGACATGATGAAAAGATACCCTTACTTGTTTCCTTTGGATCCTATATTCTACCAAAACGAAGGTAATTCGAGTTTGGAGGACCAAACTCTTTAAGGGAGAAAGATTGTAACAATCCCGACCCATGATTAACGTATAATCCATGATTAAATATGCTTAATGAGAAAATAAGATGAAATTATGAATTAATTGCATGTGTGTTGCATTATTTGTGTTTCTATCTGTCTATCGTAAAAAGATCTGTTTGCATTTCTGTCTCGTTCTACAAATTGACGGCCTTACCGGCATCCGATCATGAAATTGATTTGGGTTATGTGTTATTTGTGATCTTTAGAAATTTATGGTAAGTCTAATTGAAATTCGATTCGAAGCAATTAAATTAGACTAATTAATGTCCATTTGATTAGCTTTAACTAGTCACAAGTAACTAAGCCTATATAAGACTAGTATGTGCTCAGCTCCTCTTTTCACATATTTTTGAGCTTACTCAAACAAACAAAACGTGAGGGAGGGTGAGATCTTAGGAAGAGAGTGAATTCAAGAAGAGGAATGGGAGGAATTGCTAGAAAACTCAAGGGAATTGGCTTGGTACCTCAGTCAATTCACCATCTAGAACTTAAGTGAGAAGTGAAGGTAAGAATTCAACCCTTTGGCTTATGAATTATGGTCTCTAGACCATGAATTCAAGAGAATTAAGTTGAGGAATTGAAGAATTAAGCTAGAAATGAAGAGAATTGAGCCATATCAAGCATGCATGTACATTTCTTACATTTTGAGTTTAAATTGCCAAGAATTCTCACATGCATGCCTTGATCATAGCTTGGTTTTGGAAATTCCTTGAGCTTCATACCATTTTGCCTTATTTGATCATGTTTTGAAAGCTTTGAAGTTAAGAATTGCATGCATGTTATGTTTTTAACATTTCAAGCTTGAAATTACTATGTTTTTCATAGTAAATTGAGATAATCCACAAACCCAATACCAATTTTTTGTTTCACGTTTCTTTCAAGAGTATTATGATTTTTTTTTAATGATAAATTACCTTTTTTTTCCTTATTTTCCGGTGCATTTTTCTTTACCCAATACCAATTCTATATTATTTTATATTATGGATTTGTCATTTAAATTTTGTAGTGATTCTATATATGAAATTATATTTCATTTCCTAAATTATTTTATATAATCAGAACTCAGAGAAGGAAAAACCTGCACAACAATGATGCTCTTGAGAAACCTCTAAAGTTTGGATTTACTACTATTTACACCATATTTTATTTTTCTGACGATTGTGGCCTATTAATTATGGCAAAAATCGCTTATGGTCCGTCAATTGAAATCATAGACTATCTTTAAAGAATAACATAGGCCACATTTGTTATTCTTATTATTATTTCTGTCGATGGTCTATTTGCACCACATTTTATTTTTCTGTCGATTGTGGCCTATTAATTATGGCCAAATTCAATTATGGTTTGTCGATTGAAATCATAAACTATCTTTAAAGAATAACATTGGCCACATCTATTGTTCGTATTATTATTTCTGTTGACGGGCTGTTTGCACCACATTTTATTTTTTTGTTGACTGTGACCTATTAATTATAGCCAAATTCGATTATGGTTTATCGATTGAAATTATAAACTTATTTCAAAGAAAATCCTTGGCAACATTTATTTTTATTACTTCTATCAACAGGTATGCTAACATGGCGTGACAAGTATGCTAGTAACGTGGCATGGAAAAGATGATGATGTGGCTTGAAAAGATTAAATAAAGCCAATAAAGATATTTGTTGAAATCAACTAGAAACCATATGCTAAAATCGAGGGATCAATATCAAGTCAAAGCACAAAATCTGCAAGTAGTTCTTATAAAAATATGGGATATGGTTGAGTGGAGCAAAGATCAAGGAAGATCAAAGATTGATAGCTACAACATGAGGTGGCCAAGTAAGTATAAATGGAGGACTTGAAGAATGAAAAAAAGGACATCAATCAACCATCAAACACACTCGTGCAGAGTTATTTAGGAGTAGTTCTAAATTAGCCATTTTAGGAATAGATTAAAAAAGTACCTTTTCCAACCCCCTCCCCCCCCCCCCCCAATTTCACTTCTCTCTGTCGATTGTTGTATTTCTTCAATATTTTGTTGTTATTTAAGTTCTTGTAACTAGTGACAAGTGATAATTTATTCGAATTAATACATGTTCTGTTATTTTCCTTTTCCTCTTCATTTAATTACCTCCAGGGAAGTCCTTAATTTGTTTAAGGCAAAGGACTCAACCACAAAGCCTGATTTTTATTTGTGTTTACTTAAAGATTGGTTCAAGTCTGTTGATCTATAACGACCCAGAATTTTTTTTTTTAAATAGTCACTGTATAATTTAATTGAGCAATATTTGGATTAGACTACTATGTAAAATTCTATGTGAAAATAGTTTGGTTTTGTATTTTTTTTTTTTTTAAATAGCTCCCATTCTCAGAAAAATTTGAAATTTTTATTTGTTGTTCCCATATGAGTCAAGCACGTTGGATAAAAATTTTAGAATTTATTGATGAGTATTTATTTTATGAAAATTTGCGAACTAATTGGTGTTCAGTTTATTTTATAGCGGAATTTGAAAATGAGTTTTTGGTGTTTGAACCATGATTTGAGATAAAGTTTGTTGGGTCTACTTTGATATATAATTAGGTGATGTTTGGCTTATGAGTGAGAATTTAATTTAAGACTCGTGACTTAGATTTAATTTAATTTAAGTTTGTTTATGACTCATGATTAACTGCGTGGTCCTTTTAATTGTGTGATTGGTGGTGACCACCTCGGGAGTTGTTATTATTATTTATATAAGATTATAATAAATACTTAAAAGTTGAATTTGTAGTGTGTATCATACGGTGAAAAATTATATATTTTTGTAGTGAACAAAAGATTATATTTTGTAGTGTACAAAATGTTATATTTCGTGGTAAGACAAAATTATATTATTTTATGATTTATGTTGTAAAATTTTAAAGTATTATTACAAATTTTAAATCATACAGTTGTGTAGTGGGTGACAATCCACGTGGGGTTGCCCTTTGCTCGCTTGCTACTCTTTTCTTCAACTTTTCATCTTCTTTTTTAATAAAAATTGGGAACTCTAATTTTAGAGCTATAAAGAGAGCTCTAGCGATGTAGCAATGAATGGGGCCCACATGTGATATGATGTGTGTGCCACATCATTAGAGCTCTCTTTAAAATTCAAAAATTAGAGCTCTCTATCATTGTTGCTTCTTTGTGTAGAGAGCTGCGTCTCTCTCTCTCTCTCTCTCTGGCCCCCATTGTTGGCTCAACATTTGAGCTTCAAATGGGAGTCCTTGGAGTGAGATTTTGCAAAAACTTTGTAAATGAAAGTTGAAGAGCTCTTCGTACTCTTCGCAATGGTAGTCTCGGATTCATGATTGGGCGAAGTTTGCCTTTCAGATTTACTCCTTTTCGGGGCCTTTCTTCATATTATTACTTTAAAGCTATGTTAGGGATATTTTGAAAAAATATATTATTTTTGCAGACAATTCAAACTTTTGGAACTAAATATTCTTCGCTCGAGCGCACAAATGGCTGCTCGAGCAAACAAGCAACTTCGACAGCATTAGGGGGTGCCCCCTAGACCCTCGCGAGCTGACTGGGTAGCTCGATCCCCGACATAGTCAATGAAATGGCAAACATGATAGGATTAAGATCACAAACTGCTCAGCATAAGCACAATTCAGGTTAGATTTGTATCTAAAAACTCATAGCCTCACTGAAATAAAAGATCGAATAAAATTACAACTTAAAAGAGTTTTGTCAAACGAGATTGCCAATAAGAAAAACCTAACAAAAATGAGTATTCATTTTACTATTTTATAATTTAATATATATCATACAAAATTATTATATGATAATTACACATTTATAATATGATAGAACTAAAATTATCAAAATACACAAATAATTTAACTAAAATTAATGTATATAAGTATTTAAGTAATAATTTTATAGAACGATAGAATTAATATTATCAAAATTAAAATTAAAATCATACTTTAATTTTAAAATTAAAATTATTATTTTATAACAAATATATATTTTTATAATTATTTCTAAAAATTCAAAAATAAAATTATATAAAAACAAATAATATTTATTTTTTTTTATTTCACTAAATTAATTTTTATTTTAAAAAAAAATTCAAAAAGTTTGTGAAACGAACCAAAACGTTTACCAAAGAGAGGTTATTGGGTGGTCTAAGGAATATTGCTCCACACCACTAGACACTTGTTAAGTTGTCTTCTACTAACCTAACAAAAAGTACCGAATTCCTTAATTTCAACCAATCATATTGAGTTGAGGCACCATGTGACAATGCGCCAAAACTCCTACATAATTTTTCTTGTCAAACACACCTAATTGTCGCAATAATTGCTCTTCCTTCCTGCAGCATCTCTCTTCACTCCATCCAATCCAGTGTTCGGATCAACTCTGCATGAACATCATCATCATCATCAAATCAAGGTATGCCCAAACTCCCTTTTCTCTTCATTCTCTCCCCCCCTCCCTCCCCCATCTGCGAAACCCTCTTCCGAACTCTGGTTTCCCCCTCTTTCCATTTACTTGTTTGTTCAATTTTTATTTATTTTAATTCTGGGCTGGGCTTGGAAACAAAAAGAATGTAATCTACTCAAATACATCAACAATAATTTCTAAACGGTTTCTGTATGATGTGACTCTGTTTGCTCTCTTTTTAATCTCTTGAGGCTTGTGGGTTATTAGACTTTACTGAACCAAACTAAGCCCTTGTGTCCCCCCACTCAAGTAGAGTCGGTTATATCAATCTTTATTCTCCCCATATGGTCACTTAAATTAAATAGATTCATTTTTTTTTTTTAGTTAGGAGCTTTTTAGAGGTGGAATGACCTTGGTCCGTAACTGTATGCAAATTAATTTAGTTTCTTTGCGAGAATATACAATCGAATCAATTTTTTTGTTCTTTTTTTCTTTTTTCTTTTTTTTTTTGAAATTTAAAAGTTTGGGTATCTTCAATTGGAACTGGTTACGTTACAAATTTTTGGGTTGGGTTGTGTTATTTGATTATCAAATTCTTTGTCTTTTGTGTATATAGCATTTTTTATTTTGAAAATAGGTTATGTCAGTTTGAATGGCTAGATAAAGTAGAGAGTCTTGTATGAATAGGAATATAAATAGTGCCATGTTTATTTAATTTTTATATTTTTGAACAAAAGTTCTAGGGGAAAATAATAGTGACATTTGTGACACAAAATATTACCTTTTAAGGCCGAAATGTATCGAGAGCATTGTGGATAGTAAGATTTACTTTCAATATAAAACAAAATGAGAAAATTATTCATAATGATAATGTATGTTAATTAATTTTAAAATCATTAAAAAATAATTTTGATATAATGCATGTTTTATGTAAATATAAATTGGATGCGATGTTTAGAGAAAAAGTTTAAAGTCAAATCCATATATATATATATATATAGGAAAAATGTTGTGACATCTTTGAGGTTGGAAATCTCAATCTAATTTTTTTCATATTTTATAATTTCTAAAATACACGCATCATCTTATAATCTGTCTAAAATCTAATTTAGCTAAATAAAATAATTTTTAAATTCTTCTAATAATTTCCATTAATATAACAATAGTTATGGAATTACAATCACTCACTATCATAATAGAATCAATAATGATGGAAATGACATATATAAAAAGTAAAAAATAAAACTTTTCCCTCTTGAAAAGTAAAAATTAAAAATAAAAACATTTGAAAAAAGTAAAAAACTTGATTTTTTTTTTATTTTTTTGGATTTTTTTAAATATTTATCTATCTATCTATTTACTATTGCAAAACATTGTCATCTTATCAAGGTTGGAATTTGTAGTTCTTTTTTCTCATTTTATTTATTTTATTTAGTTTTTGTTAATATGTGTCACATTATGATTGATCTATAAATTAATTTTATATTCTTAAAATAAAATTTTAAATTTCAATTCTTACTTAAATTATGTTACTATCATTGGAATGCGATCAATATTCGTTTCTTAAATTATACATCCTTTATTAAATTACAAAATAAAATTTTAAAATTTAAATTCTTTTTAAAATTATGTTAATACAATTAAATTGAGATCAATAATGATGTGTCATAATATTATTGGTCTAAATATAACTTGTTTTAAATACATGTATTTAAATTATTAATCACTACTAAAAGTTTTTATTTTTATTTTTATTTTTATTTTTTGGGATACTTACGTGTAGATCCTAATAAGTGAACTTATTGTTCAATAGGTCATGTGATAATTAATGGCATTTTTCATCAACACTATTAAAAAAACGTCACTAATTGTTCATTTTCAACAATGGTTTGAAAATTTTCTCACAAAAAATGTTACTGATTATAAGTTTTAGCGATAGTTTAAAAAAATCGTCACAAAAAACGTTACTAATTTTCAACTTTCAGCGATAGTTTGAAAATTTTGTCACAGAAAAATGTCACTAATTGTAAGTTTTAGCAACAATTTACACAAATTGGGACAAAAAAAAGTCACTAATTGTCAATTTTTACCGACATACAAAAAAACGTCACAAAAAAATATTTTTAGCGGCGATTTTACTAAGACTTATTTTTAATAGGACTTGACGAGAATTACGTTCAACTATTATGACCTATTGATAGTTTATCCTTTTCATTTTGGTTTTAATTTTTATAAAATTCTTTATATTCTTCTAAACGATAAGGACTTGAATGGTAAATTTTTTTTTGGTTTTTTTTTTTTAACAAAAGACAAAAACACTAAGAAAATGAATGACTTTTTTAGGACTTGTCAAACAAGGAGGATCCTATTAAATTTTTTTAAATCTCAATTGTCAATCAAATAATTTAAAATAAAAAATGAAAATATTTTTGGCTTAAATTGCTAAAAAGTGACTTTTGCTAAAACAAAATAGAAAAGAAAGAAACATTAATTTTCTATTAAAAGTGATGGTTCGTGAAATTTATTTTTTCATTAAAAAAAAAGAAGGTTATAAGTGATAATTTATTGTCCATCTTGAATTTTTTCAAATCTAAAGAGAATAACATTTTAAATTTTCTTCTTACCCTTTTGTTTTTTTATTCAAATACTTTCATTTTGTAAAAATATTATTTTTATTCTATTTAAATTATTTTATGCCATTATAAAAATTAATTTTTTTAATATCAACTTATTCGATGATCCTTTCTAAAAGGTGTATTTTTCAAAATTTTCAAAAAATATTCTATTGGAAAAACTTAAGCATATTTCTTTTGTGTTTGCTCATTAATATTAAATTTATTTATTTATTTATTTTATTACTTAAAAAATAAATTAGCAAATAATTTTGTATACTTATATATACAATTTTGTTTCAGTTTGTCAAGTTATTTGGTGTCTCTATCCAAATCCACTCAAATTTATTTTGAATGTTTAAATTTTTGCATAGGTTCTTATCGAATTAAAAATTATGTTGCCTAATTTTTTAAAAATTTCAAGTTTGACTCGAGTTGCTTGGGTTGAGCTCATCCAAATTTACAACTCTAGAAAGAGGATTTTACTCCCGTTCAAAACCAAATTCGCAACTCTAGAAAGAGGATTTTACTCCCGTTCAAAACAAAAAAAAAGAAAGAGGGTAGAAAGTTTCATGATTGAATTTGTGACAAATTAAAAATTGTTACATAAATTGTGATAAGATTATGGGACTTAAATTGTAGGTTCCAATCTTTTTTGTTTTCATAATTTGCATACAAACATCTAACTATTTATATTATTTTATATAAAAATATGTTATTAATTTTTTCGCAACGGGTTTACCACTAGTAAATATACAAAGCAAAAGGGTCTTTCTAACAATAAGTCTTATGGAGTTCTAAATTCTCAAACTAATTTTGTTAATTTGTTAAAATTTAAAGAAATAAAAATTAAAAAAAAAAAAACATTGCTTACAATCAAATAAACTTAAACTAAAAAAATAAGAAGCCTCTAATTATCCATGATTTTGAATTTCAAAATTGAAACCAATATGGTAAATCACTCTCATCCTTTCTGAAGATAATGTTGATCAAAATAATTCAACTAATAATGTTGAATTTCAAAATTCAAAATAATATTGTAAGTCACCCTCATCTTTTCCAAAAATAATATTGATTGAAATAATAAATACAATATAAAATCTGCAATTCTCTCCTAAGATGTACCTCATACTCAACATTTTTCGCAAGCCGATCAACTCTCTCCATGTAATGGTGCAAATGTTAGTCTCTCTCATCTCTTTGCTAATAATTTTTTTTTTGAGACAACTCTCTCCAAATGTAATTGGGGCAAAGGTTAGCCCTCTCTTAGCCAATAGTCCAAGCTTATTTCAAGTGTTTTTTTTTTTTTTTTTACATTTTTGTTTTTGTGCGAGTTTTTTTTTTTTTCTATTTGACTTTTTTTTTATTTACTAAATTGATAATAAAAATATAAGTGTTTAGCTATCTTTATTTTGGGTTTGTGTAGTTTCTATGTCTGTAAGACTTTTTTTTGGGTTTGTGTAGTTTCTATGTCTGTAAGACTTTTTTTATCGTTCATATTGTTGTTATTACTTTTTGATATATATAAATTGATAATACAATTACAAGCCTTTCACATGATAAGGCATCTTATATTATTCATTGTGATTTGAGCATTACATAGGAGATTAATTACAAATATAAAATAAATATATTAAATTAGACAATTATAATCCAATAGCACATATCCAAAAACCTAACAACCACCAAGCACACAAATCCCAACAACTAATACAAGAAATAGCCCAAAATAAAAATAAATATAAAAATTACGTATAATCTTCATAATAGAGAAGAAACAATTAATCTTTGTCTCTGACATGAATTAATCACCCTACACTTCCGAATATGAATAAAAAAAAGAATAATGCTAGAGACTCCAAAAATTCTACCAAAGTTTCTATCAAATATCTCACATGGGTATGAGATCCACACAATGTGGGTCTCATGTGAATCTCACACCCATGTGAGACATTTGATAGAATTTTTAGGGTCTCTAACATTTTTGATAAAAAAAATAATCAACTGAACTAATATCTCATAAGCTGAGTTCCTTGCATTGTTGGCCGTACCAATGTCCCATTTTTGTTATTTTGTTTTTTTTCCAATTATTTTTAAATACAAACTTTCTCATATGGGAATATATGTGTTTCTTTTTAATATTGTTTACACAATCTATCTATACAAATAAATTTATAATAGCTAGATTGTTCTTCCATGTTGATGTTTGTACTGAATATTGATTAGTCTAAAAAAATTATAACTTTTGAAATGTAATAAGAATTATTAATATAGGTGATGTCAGTGTTGAACATTAATTGGTTTAAGTCTTCAAATATACATGTTAATTATTAATATAATATATAAGGAAAGATTGAGACACACAAAATAAATTTCATGATTTTATCCACAATGACTTGATAAATTATATGTAAAAAATTTATTTGTTAGTAATTTAACTATGTGAGAACAATTTTCTTACCATATCATTTGGTGTGTTCAGCCCCCCTTTTTTTTTCTTTTTTTTTGAGAGTTTGTTGGTTGAGTTCTCCTTGACTAGATTTAGGAGGGTGCAGTACATGATTGAGTGGTCCTTCTTATGTCAACCTAGTTGGAATGAGTAGGTTTTTTTTGTCTATCTTTATTGATGTAAGATGTAAAGTAGGGCTGCACACGGGTCGGTTCGGATAGGGTTAACCTATTAACCGGTAGCCGACCAAACACATTCAGATTGGAAGAATTAATATCCGATTTTGACCGGGTGATGGTTCGAAACCGTCCGTTCATAGGAACCCGTTTGACGGTTGGATTCGGTCGGTTTCACGGGTTAGACTATATCAATAAAATTTTTTGGGCCAAACCATAACTGGGCCTTCACCCTTAGCAATTTTATTATGAAAATAGACATTTTTTATGATTTTTAATTTATTACCAAGTTAAAATATTAGTAATTTTAAAAATAGACAACTTTACAATTAAAGTATAATTAGCAAAAAATATTAAATTTATAATTTTACAATTCTGAAATAAATTCCACCATTTCAATAAATAAATCTGTTGATGAATAAAAAAATATGAATAAAAACAGTAGTTTCGACCTTGAAGAATTATTTGTTAACCAAACAAACAATAAATACACACAATAATATGAATAAAAAATAATTAAATAAGAAATTTCATACACCACTTGCTACCTGTTTTGAACCCAATTATATCAAGAAGAATAGTAGTTTCAAACCGAGGGCTTTCATTTAATCTGAACATTTGGCGGTTTGGAGCACTTTGGTATTTGGGCACTCATCTCTTTCTTCACCTTTTGGGTTGTTTTCTTTGAGGTAGGGATTTCCTACTCCATTTTATAGGTTATGTTCTAAGTTTTACTTTGGTAAATTTTGGGAAAAACCTTAGTTGAATTATTGAATTGATTTGTATAAGAAATTCATGGAATTGGGAAAAGATGGTTAAATTCTTGGAATTGGGGAATTCATTGATTAAATGGCATAATTGGATAAATTGAATAATTTGTCTATTGAATTGTGGACATAGTTACTTTCAGTTTAGAAATAACTGTTTTGGACTATCGGTGGAGGATAGTCATGATTGTTGTAGACATTGCATGTGGATTAGGAATAACTGGAACTAATCACATTGGTTAAGTCATTAATTTTGACTGTGGCATTGATACAGAAAATACGTGCATTGATTGAGCATTGCATTTGCATACATTGTTTGTGTGTGGGAGGAGATAGGGGATGTACTCCACGGTTTAGGGGAAGATAGGGGATGGACCTCTAAACCGGATTTTGTTTGGGAGGAGATAGGGGATGGACTCCATTAGCATCACTTTTATGTGTGCTTATTTATATAGAAGTGTTTTATTGATACAGCACTAAAATGTGTATCAATCTGGAAGTATGAAGTGTTTGATTTGAGCTTGAGTCTCATTTGTTAGTTGATATTGGAAGGATGTGAATTTGATATATGTGATTCACTATTGTAAGTTTGGCCAGGTTCTGAGCCATGTTGATAAAATTGGAAAGTAAAATGTATCTTAGACAATAGTGTCATGAGACTGTAAAATAAAGTAATTGATTATCTTGGTTAACCATCTGTTGAATGCTATTGCTTTATTCATTGCTTATATGTGGTTTAGTATATTTCTACTGGGCTGTGGCTCACCCTTTATGGGAACATCATTTTCAGGTTCAGGTGATAAACTACCTCCAATGAATTAGCTTGGGAGGGTTTGGCTTCTGGATTGAAGAAGATTTTTTTTCTGTTATTTGCTTTATTTGTTAGCACATGTAAAAACTCAAGCCTAGGGCTTTTCTTGTATTGAGTTAGAACTCTAATGTTTGTAACCAAGTGTTGGCTTGGAAAGATGTAAGCCTGTAGGGCATTTTATTTGATTATTTAGTAATACTCTGATGAATGAATTAATAAAATGTCTTCTTTAAATAATGCATGTCAATGATATATAATAGATTAATTTTTGAGGGCGTGACAAACCTAGTTGGGATGAGTAGGTTTTTTTTGTCTATCTTTATTGATGTAAGATGTAAAGTAGGGCTGCACACGGGTCGGTTCGGATCGAGTTAACCTATTAACCGGTAGCCGACCAAACACATTTGGATTGGAAGAATTAATATCCGATTTCGACCGGGTGATGGTTCGAAACCGTCCGTTCATAGGAACCCGTTTGACGGTTGGATTCGGTCGGTTTCACGGGTTAGACTATATCAATAAAATTTTTTGGGCCAAACCATAACTGGGCCAAACCATTAGCAATTTTATTATGAAAATAGACATTTTTCATGATTTTTAATTTATTACCAAGTTAAAATATTAGTAATTTTAAAAATAGACAACTTTACAATTAAAGTATAATTAGCAAAAAAATATTAAATTTATAATTTTACAATTTTAAAATAAATTCCACCAATTCAATAAATAAATCTGTTGATGAATAAAAAAATATGAATAAAAAAGTGGTTTCGACCTTAAAGAATTATTTGTTAACCAAACAAACAATAAATTCCACACAATAATATGAATAAAAAATAATTAACTAAGAAATTTCATAAACCACTTGCTACCTGTTTTGAACCCAATTATATCAAGAAAAATAGTAGTTTCAAACCTTTCACAAACAAACAAATAAACAAACAAACAAAAAAAGTAAAAACTTCCAATCAACAAACCAAATAAGTAATTCAAGATCAACTATCAACTTTTTTGATTGGCAACATCATCAAGATAACCTATTAGCTAATCATGTTCATAGCCCAAAAAAATATATAACTATACTTAGCAACTGCCAAAATATTCCCTACTTCCAAACTTGCCACTCCAGTTGGTGGCCAAAAGGCTTCAAAAAAATAACCAACCAGAAGTTTGTAATTTTGTTTAATGATTATATTCATCCAACTATAGAACTAAAGCAATATTAATACAAAACTTAGTAGAATATGAACAGCTTGGATAGGAAGGATGGACAAAAAATACACAAAAATAACCATCAGCAAACAGTCTACCAAAGCAAAAAGGTATTATCAACAGGTATTATCAACAGATATCATCCACCTGCAAGGAAAAAAAAAATTGATAAACAAGTAAACATAAATCAAAGGAAACAGCATAGTGTAAAATTAAAAAAGACTTTAGTTTATTTACCAAGCTATGCTCCATTGCCATGCTAAACAGTTATGGGACTTGAACTTAAGTTTGAGGATGAACTTGATTCTTGAAAAATCACAAAATAAAACAAGTCAATAATAAAAATAGATGATTAAATCAAAAGATAAACAAAATTAACAAATCAATTTTATACTCAAAATTACCTAAGACATACTGCTCAAATTCTAAAACATCATCCATTGCCTTGCGAAGAGAGATTGGCACAGTGCTTTGAAGCCAATTCTGAGTACAAACAAGTACTTCAACCATCATAGGAGAAAGAGAACTTCGAAAAGGATCAAGAATGTGTCCACCGGTACTAAATGCCGACTCCGAAGCCACTGTTGAAACCGGCATTGCCAATACAACACGAGCTACTTGGGACAACACTCGATACTTAGAAGAATTAGCTTTCCACCACCCCAAAATTTCAAATTTTTCATCTCTCACTCCTTCACAACAATCAGCCAAATACTTGTCCACTTAGGACTTGCATATAACAGAAAATTCAGCATCTAAATAGGTATTAAATTGAGATTCAATCAACAAATGAGGATCATCACAATCATCATCAACCACCATCCTACATTGTAAAGGATTTTATCCTTGGTACTGATTCAATAAAATTCATTTTTGCTAATAAAAAAAAAAATTATGAGACTTAATATTCTCAATATGTAAGTATAATTTCTTAACGAATAATATGTTTACTACTTTTGATGTCAATTGAAATTATTTATACCCAAAGTTGTATTTGAATATAAAATTTGTAAAGAAATTTATGGAGAAAAAAAGGAAAAAGTGAGAAAATGTGAAGCTCCATTTCCATTTTTTACATTTTCCTCACATTTTTGTTTTTCTCGATAAATTCTTACTCAAATTTTAGATTCAAACACAATCTAAATAAATAATTCCTCATAACTTTTTAATATATAATATTTATTTAGGAAACACCAAAAAAAAAGTATCTCAGTCCAAGGGGTTTCTTTCATTAGAGTTTGAAGACAATGGTAAAAATCTACAAACATATATAAATTTGTCCATGTATAACACGATGCTAATGTATTATATAGACTAGTAGAGGTGCATGTGCGTTGCACGTGATAAATTTCACATATTATCCTATATTTTTATATTAATGTTTAAGCATTAGAATTTTGAAAGTAAATCAAAACTAATCACATAAAATAATTGTAGTCCATATCACATGGTGATAGGGGTGGAGGCAAAGCAAGGCCGGGGGGAACATGTGCCCCCCTCAGTTTTGAACCCTTGCTTTTTCTTTTTGTGTTGTTCTCATATATAAAATGTATTCTTTCTTTTCTTAACTTCTTCTTTGGTTAAGGGTTTATTGTATTGTTTACAACAAGTAATTATTTGATACTTTGGGAGCACTATGTGATATTGTTTATGTAGTAGTTTAAATCAATAGTGTAGCCAAAAATTTTATAGATTGAATATAATGAACTCATTATTTTCAAGTAGTTGATAGACCACTTAGTATGATTTGTGATTTGCTGTGGGTGTTGATTTCTGACCACACAACCAAATGGGGAACTCAGCTAGATAGCATCGACAAAATAGATTAAGCCCAACAATCTGCATAAGAATATGAGAATCCGGTAGTGATTCGTCCACCTAGGGGCACTCCGACGATCAAGTCAGTAATCAATATCTCTCAAAGATAACAAATAATTACTCAATGCATAAGTAAGAGCATCATAAATAAAAGCCTACCTTAGACCCACGGGGGTGCCTCACTTTTATAACCAACACTAGTCCCATCAGAAGTCTCACTTCAGTGGATTTAGGCTCAATGCCATCCTAGACCCTTATCTAGATTGAGATAAACTCTTATTGAGCCTTATCTTTATCCAAAATGAGGCCTTCCCATGTTTTAGGACTCTTGTTCCTTATATGTTTATCTCGAATTCCAGTATCTCCGTAGATAATCTAGGCCTAGCCGAGATCATCTTGGAAACATGACTAGGCCATGTGGCGCCTCAGTTGATGCTTCGGTGTCACTTTAGCCACGTGCTATTATCCATAAAATAGTCCTCCATAACTGCCCCCTAGGTTCTATTACCTCGGCAACCTGAGGTGATGGGACCTACATCGTTTCTTCATATAGAACGTCGGCTAAAATTTCATTCCTTCTCCACGACCAAGATCATTACTCGTCGGTTTCAAGTGCCCAGGACTCAACTATCCACTTCCATCAAGGATCAAGAACCAAGAACCCTGTTCTTTAAGCATCTCAACCAAGGTCGCTTCCTTTAGCCGAAGTGCTTGCCATATGCTTTCAAGAATTTCAAGAGCTCTTAACTGCGCATAAGCTGTCACGCACAATGTTTCCAACCATTTCCTCCATGTACCCTTTCCTCATTGGTTCATACCTGACACATGCCATCAGGTCGCGTCGCTTCTGTTCACGCCGCTTGACAGGCACGTCGTCCAAGATGTATTCATTTCGTTTTGCTGCCATTTTAGCTTTTAATGAAACTTTGTTTCTTTCTCTTCGTCTTCTCACTTCACATTCTCGCATTCTCTCTCTGTACTCAAGATTTCTCTCTCTAAAAATTCCCAAACCTCCATTGTCATGCTTTCGAGTTCTTTGCAACCGCTGCAATCATCTCCTCAGACGAGCTTTCCGTCATTTACTTTTGGCAAGCTTTATTTCGGCGTCCACTTTGTCGTCATCACTCGGTAAGTCATCAGTTTCTCTTTTTTACCTTCTTACTTCCATTATTCTTGGCCATGTTCTTCAATATAACCTCCTTTTGAATTTTGCCATATGTTGCACATCATATCTGTTGTTGTGGAATCTACATTTGTGTTAATAGTCGTACTCTCTTTTTACTTTATGTGATAGATAGTATGAGCCATTTTCAATTTCGTGAGTCTTCCTCACTCTTCAAAGTTCGTTACTGTATTTCTGGAATGTTTAATAGTATTGTTACATTATATTGGTCATATTTGTGTTCTTGATTGCCTGGTACTGTTTTCTCCAAATCTGTGTTGCTCTCTATTTTTCTGTTTTGCCTGATTTTTTATTTTCTTGTTTTGACTCTGAATCCTTCTTGGTTCTGAATTGCATCCTGTTTCTTTTTTTTCTTGTTTGTTTCCAGATCTTTTAGCCTTTAATTCTTTCTTCTATAGTTCTAGGTTTAGGATTTACTTTAGAACTCACATATTTTAGGAAAACTGAAACAAAATCCCCTTTTGATCTTCAAAACCATCACCCTAGTGCGACCTAGGGTTTAGCCGAGGTCTTTAAACCCCTGCAATCTATTTGTCTCTGAAATCCAACACCAATTACTCCAAGCTGATATCATGGGTATGTTTAGGTGGAGGGTAGACACCCTTGCCAAGTTAGGGTACTTTAGGCAAAAGTTCTCTATTCCAGCCGACGTTCAGATCAGGTTAGCTGGAGAGGAGGATTCTATCATGCCTGTTGGAGATTCCATGCCCTTTCCATTGGTTGCTTTCATCGAATGTGGGCTTAGGTATCCCTTTGACATCCTTTATAGGGAAATCTTCCACTATTACAAACTCAACTCCATGTAATTACCCATCAATTCATATAGGGTTATCAACGGTATAATCGAACTAGCACGCCGAGAAAAAGCTAGGATTACACTAGCTGACATCCAATTCTGCTATACAATGTGTGGCCTAAAGTCTGAAAAAGGGTACATATACTACCTCAAGCCCAGATCTACAGCCTTCAAACTTACAGCCGACCTTCCTGACTCCAACAAGGGTGCTAGAGATGATTGTCTAATTGTCTCAAGCAATTGGGAGTTCACCCCTGATGATGATCTTCATCTCTTTCCTCTACGTCGAGCAGTTTTGAGAGAGGATGAGGGTAAAGACTGAACCCTATTGTAAAACTTATGTTTCTCTATCAGGACTTGTCAACTTTAGTTCTCTTGCCTGTGCTAATGTCGATTTTTTGCTCTTTAGCTCTTTCTCAGCCAACAAAGGGATTTTAACAATCATACATACCTAGCCGAGATCTAAAGAGGCTTTTGGATCTCCCTATTTCAAGACGCAATGCCCCACTGTTGCTCAATTACATACCGACATAGAAGTCCTCTTTGTCTGATGTTCCAAAATGAAGCAAAACTCTGCCTTCTGCTATAACTCCACCAACCACTTCATCAGCAAAGCCAGATCAGGCCTCTTCCTCAGATCTAGCAGAGTTTTCATCTACCTCTGTCCCCAACTCATTCCTCCTGCCTAACGCCAATGCCAACACAAAGCTCCTCCTAACACACCAGCCGATAGGACTCGCAGTCGCAGACACCAAAGTCTAGTCTTCTTGGCCACAGATCCATCCAACCCTCTAATCACCTTGCCTGTAATCCATTTCGACACTAAGGTCATCGTTGCTACCACAGCAGAGGAGATGGCCCGTAAACCAATCGTTGTTAGAGACCTTCTAGCCGACATCCCTGGGTTGTGGCTATTCTATCTTCCTCTTCTCCATCTCAAGCCAAGCCATGGCCAAAACGAGTGAAGAAGGCTAAGGCCAAGGCAACAGTGACTTAGGTTGACTCTGAGGACACTGTTCTGATCTCTAAGCTGGCTGAGATCGACAAAAGCCCAATTACAACCGAGAAGAGGCCGGTCAAGGATTCAACACTTGAAGCCCTACCACCAAAGAAGTCGAGGTCTGATCGCCCAGAGGGTAGCAGCAGCTTCCCTCGCAATCTGCCTGGGCGCCCGAGGTAATGGTAGGAGACCGACCGTTGATAGCTAGTGACAGTGCGATCAAGAACGTTGAAGTCGGTGCGGCTTTGTCAACGGTCGTGCTTTTTCCAGTTGATATGAATCATATGGCCAACCTCTATGAGTATGAAAACTTGACTTGGTGATGCAGCACTCGATCTTGGTAAGTTGTCTACTTTATTTTTTAAAGCTCTTCCAACACTTAGCCAATATAATTATTAATCTATTTCATTCTTTGTAGGTCATTCAGCATGCATACTCGTATGCAGTCAAGACCGAGATGACGAGGAAGGAGATAGTAAAGAAGACCCATGAGGCTGCCAAACTCCTTTTCTCATTCAATCATGCCGAGGCTAGCAACCGAAGTCTTTTGGATCAAGCAAAAGCTGCCAAGGCTACTCAAAACGAGGCAGAGAATAAAGCCAACGTTGTTAAGGCAGCAGGCGAAGCTACCAAGGCCGAGGTTGAGGTCACGAAGGCCAGGGTAGTAGAGTTGGAGGCCAAGCTTAAGGAGACCATTGAGTCGAAAGAGGCCGAGGTCAAAGCGGCCGACGCGAAAGCATTTGAGGAAGGCCAAGCCGCCATCCGCGATCAGTATCAAAAGCAAGTCAATCTGGCTTGCAACTAAGGTTACTACCTCCGCTGGACAGCGGCTCTCAATGAATTATCTATCCCTATGGATTCCCCTCTCAGAGACATCAGCCAACTCAAAGTGCCTTTTCCTCCAGCCCCTATAAAGTTCGACGATGAGGCCGATGAAAATGAAGCCAACGATAAGGCTGATGACGAGGTGGAGGTTACCACTAGGGCCAATTCTCCTACTCTAAATGATCAAGTCCTGGACTTGACTCAGGAAGAGGAGGAAGATGAGGTTTCCAAGGGTACCTCCACTAAAAATACAAGCTCTGAGGTCAAGATTCAAGCTGCTGAGAAATCTTAGACCAGACTTTGCTTGAGATAGACACCGAGATCGCGGCAAAGAAGGAATCTAAACTACTAACCGAAGCCAACTCAACTACCGAGGTTAAGAAATCCGAGATCAACGTCAATGCTTCTAGTACTTAGGATTTTTCTCTTTTTTCTTTGAACTTTTGTAGTCCTTTTGTTGTTGCTAGGCCTAATGCTATCTTTGTAATCGAACAAGTAGACTCATATTCTAGGCCGAAATGCCTTTTTGTCTGTGATTGAACATGTTTTGAATGGATGCCTTCTTTTCTTCTAAGTGTTTGAATGCTCTATTCATACATGCTTTGTCAGTCTACTGTCTTTGTATGCTTCCATACTTAGAATATTTTTGCAATTTCTTCCAAGTACACCTAATTGTGTAATCACTTCGGGCTAGAGTACCTCGGTCAAGTATCACCTCAGATATAATCTTTGACTGCTTTTCTCAACCAACACTTAAAAATATTTTATCAAAATATTTCTACAAGTGTTATTTCTTTACTAAAAAGGTGTGCAGTCAAGTAATACTCCCTTATTTGTACTTGCTGCCTTTTATCAAGACTTCCCCCTTCCAGCCCCTCCAAGTTTGACAACCTAATTGTTTATCTCGGGAAATAAATACCTTGGATACGACCATCCTTATTACCTCAGCTACCTTGTAAATTGTTTATGAAATTTCAACAACTGTTAGGCCCATTCTAATAGGTATATTTTTCTAAAAGATTTCAACAAGTGTCAAGCTCTCAAGCTTTATTTATCATTCTTGCTTCCTGCCCCCTAATATGAACCTAACATTCACTTAAGTTCATATTAAGCATGCGTCTATGGTCTGTTGCCGAAGTCAGATTCAAACAAAGACTATCTGAGGTGTTCTACCCTGGTTTCTCTGTTAATCTAACTAAAGCAAACCTAGTTCAATTCTGCCGACATGGCAAGTCTGATTTTATTCAACTTAGTTCAACTCTGCCGACATGGCAAGTCTAAGTTAATTCAACTTAGTTCAACTTTATCATATGCAAGTACAATTCAACTCTGACATATAATAAGTCTAAGTTACTCATCATGTTTCAATCGAAAATATCGTCAACTTAGTTCAACTCTATCATATGCAAGTATAATTCAACTTTGCCATATAATAGGTCTAAGTTACTCATCATGTTTCAATCGGAAACATCGTCAACTTAGTTCAACTCTATCATATGCAAGTATAATTCAACTCTTCCATATAATAGGTCTAAGTTACTCATCATGTTTCAATCGAAAACATCATCATATGATTATTTCAGTCCTTATCAAACAAGTGTCAACAATAATATATGAAAACAAAATTGAGCTAATGTTTTATTAAAGCTTTGGCTAATAAATTATTACATAAATCTCAAAAAGCTAATGATAAAAAAACTTCAAATTGCAAGTGTTCCAAGGTCTTGGCAATTCTTTGCCATCAATGTCTGCAAGCCGATATGCCTCATTGCTGGTAACCGAGATGATTCTGTAAAGTCCCTCCCAGTTTGGGCCAAGCTTGCCTTCCCTAGGATCCTTCTTGTTGCCGACAACTTTCTTCAAGACCAAGTTCCCAACATTGAACTCTCTTGGGTTGACCTTCTTGTTGTAAGCCCCAGTAAGCTACTGCCGGTATGCCCCCAGCCGAATTGCTGCTCTCTCCCTTCCCTCTTCTACTAGGTCCAGATCTCAGGCCAAGAATGCTTCATTGGTCTATTTTTCCACTCCCTAAATTCTGATTCCAAGGATGCCGACCTCCAGTGGGATAACTGCTTCAGTGCCATATGCCATGGCAAAAGGAGATTCCCCAGTTGATTTTCTCGGTGTAGTCCGATATGCCCATAGCACATTGGGCAACTCTTCCACCCACTTTTCCTTGGATGCTTCTAGCCTCTTCTTGATCTCATCCAAGATGGTTTTGTTGGATGCTTTTGCCTAACCATTACTTGGTGGAAAACTGGGAGTAGAGTAATAGTTCTTAATTTTGTACTTAGCACAAAAGCTCTTGATCAGCTTATTATCAAATTGGGTGCCACTGTCTACTATAATGGCTCTTGGAATCCCAAACCTAGTGATTATCACTACAGGAAAAGATGGCTATTGCAACGCTTCTTTTATGGCGTTTATGAAAAACGCCATTATAGATTATTTAAATACAACGTTTTTAAAAACGTTGTATCTCATCATGTTTCAATCGGAAACATCGTCAACTTAGTTCAACTCTATCATATGCAAGTATAATTCAACTCTTCCATATAATAGGTCTAAGTTACTCATCATGTTTCAATCGGAAACATCGTCAACTTAGTTCAACTCTATCATATGCAAGTATAATTCAACTCTTCCATATAATAGGTCTAAGTTACTCATCATGTTTCAATCGGAAACATCGTCAACTTAGTTCAACTCTATCATATGCAAGTATAATTCAACTCTTCCATATAATAGGTCTAAGTTACTCATCATGTTTCAATCGGAAACATCGTCAACTTAGTTCAACTCTATCATATGCAAGTATAATTCAACTCTTCCATATAATAGGTCTAAGTTACTCATCATGTTTCAATCGGAAACATCGTCAACTTAGTTCAACTCTATCATATGCAAGTATAATTCAACTCTTCCATATAATAGGTCTAAGTTACTCATCATGTTTCAATCGGAAACATCGTCAACTTAGTTCAACTCTATCATATGCAAGTATAATTCAACTCTTCCATATAATAGGTCTAAGTTACTCATCATGTTTCAATCGGAAACATCGTCAACTTAGTTCAACTCTATCATATGCAAGTATAATTCAACTCTTCCATATAATAGGTCTAAGTTACTCATCATGTTTCAATCGGAAACATCGTCAACTTAGTTCAACTCTATCATATGCAAGTATAATTCAACTCTTCCATATAATAGGTCTAAGTTACTCATCATGTTTCAATCGGAAACATCGTCAACTTAGTTCAACTCTATCATATGCAAGTATAATTCAACTCTTCCATATAATAGGTCTAAGTTACTCATCATGTTTCAATCGGAAACATCGTCAACTTAGTTCAACTCTATCATATGCAAGTATAATTCAACTCTTCCATATAATAGGTCTAAGTTACTCATCATGTTTCAATCGGAAACATCGTCAACTTAGTTCAACTCTATCATATGCAAGTATAATTCAACTCTTCCATATAATAGGTCTAAGTTACTCATCATGTTTCAATCGGAAACATCGTCAACTTAGTTCAACTCTATCATATGCAAGTATAATTCAACTCTTCCATATAATAGGTCTAAGTTACTCATCATGTTTCAATCGGAAACATCGTCAACTTAGTTCAACTCTATCATATGCAAGTATAATTCAACTCTTCCATATAATAGGTCTAAGTTACTCATCATGTTTCAATCGGAAACATCGTCAACTTAGTTCAACTCTATCATATGCAAGTATAATTCAACTCTTCCATATAATAGGTCTAAGTTACTCATCATGTTTCAATCGGAAACATCGTCAACTTAGTTCAACTCTATCATATGCAAGTATAATTCAACTCTTCCATATAATAGGTCTAAGTTACTCATCATGTTTCAATCGGAAACATCGTCAACTTAGTTCAACTCTATCCTATGCAAGTATAATTCAACTCTTCCATATAATAGGTCTAAGTTACTCATCATGTTTCAATCGAAAATATCGTCAACTTAGCTCAACTCTGTCATATGCAAGTATAATTCAACTTTGCCATATAATAGGTCTAAGTTACTCATCATGTTTCAATCGGAAACATCGTCAACTTAGTTCAACTCTATCCTATGCAAGTATAATTCAACTCTTCCATATAATAGGTCTAAGTTACTCATCATGTTTCAATCGAAAACATCGTCATAAGACTATTTCAGTCCTTATCAAACAAGTGTCAACAATAATATATGAAAACAAAATTGAGCTAATGTTTTATTAAAGCTTTGGCTAATAAATTATTACATAAATCTCAAAAAGCTATGATAAAAAAACTTTAAATTGCAAGTGTTCCAAGGTCTTGGCAATTCTTTGCCATCAATGTCTACAAGCCGATATGCCTCATTGCTAGTAACCGAGATGATTTTGTAAAGTCCCTCCCAGTTTGGGCCAAGCTTGCCCTCCCTAGGATCCTTCTTGTTGCCGACAACTTTCTTCAAGACCAAGTTCCCAACATTGAACTCTCTTGGGTTGACCTTCTTGTTGTAAGCCCCAGCAAGCTACTGCCGATATGCCCCCAGCCGAATTGCTGCTCTCTCCATTCCCTCTTCTACTAGGTCCAGATCTCAAGCCAAGAATGCTTCATTGGTCTCATTTTCCACTCCCTAAATTCTAATTCCAAGGATGCCGACCTCCAGTGGGATAGCTGCTTCAGTGCCATATGCCATGGCAAAAGGAGATTCCCCAGTTGATTTTCTCGGTGTAGTCCGATATGCCCACAGCACATTGGGCAACTCTTCCACCCACTTTTCCTTGGATGCTTCTAGCCTCTTCTTGATCTCATCCAAGATGGTTTTGTTGAATGCTTTTGCCTGACCATTACATTGTGGAAAACTGGGAGTAGAGTAATAGTTCCTAATTTTGTACTTAGCACAAAAGCTCTTGATCAGCTTATTATCAAATTGGGTGCCATTGTCTACTATAATGGCTCTTGGAATCCCAAACCTAGTGATTTTGTTCTTCCAGATAAAATTCTTCACATCAATATCTCAAATTTTCGCAAGGGGTTCAGCCTCTGCCCACTTTGTGAAGTAGCCGATTGCTACTAGCAGAAACTTCCTTTGTCCCGCTACCTGGGGCAATTGCCAAACAAGATCCATACCCCACTGGGCAAATGGCCAAGGACTAGATACTGGTTTTAAATCTACTGTTGGCTGGTGTATCAAAGGTGCAAACCTTTGACACTTCTCACACTTCCTAACATAGGCCTCAGTATCTTTCTGCATGCAGAGCCACCAGTATCCTTGAGTTATGGCCCTATGAGCAAGTGATTTGCCCCCAACATGACTTCTACATACTCCTTCATGAATCTTATACAACAATTCCTCAACCTGGGAGGGATGTACACATCTTAATAGAGGCCCAGTGAAGGATATTCTGTATAAATGGCCTTCTGCTGACAAACAGAACCTGGCCGACTTCAATCTTGTTTTATGTGCCTCTCTTCTATCTTCTGGAAACTTGCCATCCGTAAGGAACATGACTATTACATCCATCCACAACTTGGACCTATTTCTATGCACATTGCCTCATACTCTATTAGTTGGGGCTCCACACTTGGTCCTGTTAAATAGTCAACCATGATTGTTCTCGGTTCCACTGACTTTATTGCACTAGCCAGGTTAGCCAAGGCATCGGTATGACTGTTATCATCTCGGTTAACATGTTGTAGCCGACAATCTTAGAACAATGCTAGTAGCTTGACAACCTCTTTGACATAGGCTATCATTCTTTCATCTCGGGCTACATACTTGCCCGTTACTTGATTCGCAATAAGTTGGGAGTCACAAAAGACTACCACCTCATCGACTTCCATTGTTGTTGCTAACCTTAATCCTACAATTAGTGCCTTCTACTATGCTCCATTGTTTGAGGCCTTAAACCGCAAACGAATTGATTACTCTATCATTCGCCCATCTGGCTATATCAAAACCACCCCTGCCCCTACTCCTTGTCGGTTTGAACTTCCATCAACAAACAGGTGGAAGGAGTCGCTGATGTAGATATTATAGGGTTTTGGTTGCTCTGCCTTCTTCTGTTTTGCTGGGGTGCGGTCCTTTAGCCCTAGTTGGGTCTTTTCTGGATCTCCTGGACATCCTAAACCACAGCTCACCGGAGCTTAACATGGGATAGCTTTAGGTGTGAACTCGGCCACAAATTCGACTAGTACCTGGCCCTTGATTGTTGTTCTAGGCCTGAACTCCAGGTCGTATTGGCCCAACACCACTGCCCATTTGGCCACTCTATTTGTCAGATCTCCATGCTGCAACAAGGGCTTCAAAGGATACTCAGTCAGCACCACAATTTTGTGGGCTTCGAAGTAGTGATTTAGTTTTTTGGAGGCCATCACCAAGGCTAACGTCAACTTCTACAAGGACAGGTACCTGGTCTCTGCACTTGCTAGGGTCTTACTCACATAATATACGGCCTTTTGCTCTCCCTTTTCTTCTCGGATTACTACTACACTCACTGCATGCTCTAAAACAACCAAGCATAGGAACAGTTCTTCTCCAAGAATTGGATTTGACAGAACTGGGGCTGTTGTCAAGTACTTTTTTAAGTCGGCCAAGGTGACGTCGCATTCTTTTATCCACAAAAAATCTATGGCCTTTTTTTAACAAACTAAAGAATGGCTTACACTTATCAGAACTGCGGCTGATAAACCTATTCAGAGATGGTGCCCTTCCAGTTAACATCTGCATTTGTTTTGCTGATGTCGGGCTTTTTAGGTCAATTATAGCCTTGATCTATTATGGCCTTGCCTCAATGCCTCTTCTGGTGACCAAGCATCCTAGGAACTTACTAGACCCAACTCCAAATGCACATTTCGAAGTATTGAGTCGGAGCCAATATGTTTTTAGGATATCAAAAACTGTTTTCAAGTCTGCCAAGTGATTCCCAAGTTTTTTGGTCTTCACGACTATGTCATCAATGCAAACTTCTACTGTCTTGCAGATCAGATGTCTAAACATTTTGGTCACTAACCTCTGGTAGGTTGCTCCTTCATTTTTTAACCCGAAAGGCATCACTCTGTAGTAGTACTGCCATTTTAGGGTGATAAATGCAATCTTCTCTTCGTCTAAGGGATACATTGCAATCTGGTGGTATCCCCTGTAAGCATCCAGGAAGCTCATCCTCCCATGTCCTGAAGTGGCACCCACCAACTGATCAATCTTAGGCAGAGGGAAACTATCCTTGGAACAAGCCTTATTCAGGCTGGTGAAGTCCACGCAGACCCTCCACTTCTCATTTTTCTTTTTCACAACTATTATATTGGACAGCCAAGTAGGGTAGTTTACCTCCCTCATGGCCTGTGCTTTTAAAAGTTTATCCACCTCCTCCTCTACTGCCTCTACATGTATTAATGTCAGCCTTCTTGCTCACTAAATGATAGGTTTAGCCGACCTGTCCAGATTGAGTCTGTGACAAGTAACCTCGGGATCAATGCTAGACATCTCGTAGGGCGTCCAGGCAAACACTTCTATGTTTGCTCGTGCTTCTAACTCTTTTTCCTCCTTCTCGGCTAAGCTAAAGCCAAGAAAAAAGAAGTGTTCCTCGTGTCCTTCCTAGACCAGGATCTTCTTCAAAGCATCCTCACTCTTGTCGGCTAGTTCTTTGCCGATATCTTCTAAGACCTCCCTGCCCTCCTCTTCTATTTCCACTGTTTCTATTTCTTGTACAGTGTAGATAGACTTCATTGCTGCCATGGAGCAATTTTTGGCCTGCACCTAAACTCCTCTAACTTCCTCAATCCCCTGCTCTGTTGGAAACCGTAACAACTAGTGTAGTGTTAAGGGAACAACCCTTATTGCGTGTAGCCATGGTCTTCCCAAAATAACATTATAAGGGGAAGGACTGTCAATCACTGTGAATTTTATGTTTACCTTCTTGGTGCCTACCTACACCTCCAAGTTTGTTGCCACCAGTGGCCAGGTCGGCGTCCCATTAAATCCAACCATCGAGCTGTCGGACTGTTCTAAATTATCCTGGTGAAGGCCCAGTTCCTTGTAACATCTAACATACATGATGTCATAAGAACTGCCTTGATCAATTAGTATGCGCCTTACCTGTCACTCTCCAATCCTTAGAGTCACCACTAGAGCATCATTATGTGGATGATGCACCATATCAAAATCGGCTTCAGTAAAAAAGACTATTGGTCCCTGACACTCGTGCATTCTAGGCTTCTTCTGTTGAACCTAGTACACGTGCTGCAGGTGTCTTACTCTCTATGTTTCCCACCTAACTTCATTCTCGTTCACTTTTGAGTGAATCACATTGATTACACGAGGTTCATCTGCCTGCTGCGGTGGCAGTGGTGGATGCGGTGCTACTAGTGTTAGGGGAAACCTTGCATGCTCTTCCTTTGTCCTGGCCTCGTCCACTAGGTCTCTCAAATGACCTTGTCTGACCAAATCTTCCAAGTGTGTTTTTAGAGCCCTGGATCCCTATGTAAAATGCATATCCTCATTATGGTAAGCGCAATGCTTCCCATGCTCCTTCTCATAAACTCGTCATGAACTTTCTCTGGCACTTTGTAATATGGTTGGTTTCTAATCCTCTCCAGAACCTTATGGATCGGAATCCTGAATACAGTAATAACTGCTTGCGTAGCTCTTAATCTGACCTTCTGCCTGTTACCTGTGGTATTACCTCGACCTCGCTTCGGCAAGCCGTTTCTCTTTTCCTGTTTCAACACCTTTACTCTTGGTGTGTCCTCATCTGCCCTGGCATATTTCTCTGTTCATGCCATGAGCTCTTCCATACTTTTTGGTAGATTTTTTGCTAGTGACTTTCGAAGTGGACATTCATCCTCCAGGTCATTTTTAAATGAAATTACTGCCAGGTCCTGGTCACATGCCGGTATTCAGTTGAACACCTTGTAATACCATTTGGCATAAGCCCTAAGGCTCTCATCCTCACTAATTTTCAAAACAGGAAGGAGTCCACCTTTAATGGCTGCAGCTTGTTTGTAACAAACCTGGTCACAAACATCTCGGCCAGGCCTTCCCAACTTTTCACAGTTCCTTTTGGCAATTTGTGAAACCAATCCGATGCAATCTCCTCAAAGGTTGAGGGAAACACTTTACACTACAACTGCTCATACCTTATCCATAATGCCATTGAATTTAAATATAAACCAACATGAAAGTTCGGGTTAGTCTTTCTGTCATAAATCTGAAACCTCGGCATGTGTAATCTCTTTGGGACCTCGAATGTATCCAACTCTGCTGAAAAAGATGTTCTCGGTTTGACGGGGGATGTGACCTCGGCGTTATGTCACTTCCTCTGGAGGTAATTTATCAAATCTTCATTCTCTCATCCAGGAGCTCGGCTATCAACAGATTTCAATCTTTTTAGGGTGCTGTTCTCGGTGTCATTGTTTGTCCTCTTGGATTCCCTCTCGTCTACTACATCAAAACAAAGTCCCTTCTCCTGGACATGCCGAGGTTCCTTGACATAAGTCCTCTTTGTTCATGCTGTCTTCTGTGACTGACCTCATACTAATTCAGTGTGGCTGACATCCCACTACTAGGACTGCTTTCTGTCCCCCTTTCTGGGCATCGGTCTTGGCAACCGAGACCAAAGTGTCCTATAGCGAAAATGGTGGTTGCATCACGTTGTTCAACATCATAAAGTGAACCACTGATTGAAGGTCGGCCAATTTTTTTCCTATTTCTTTCGTCTCTTCATCCCTCCTCTGGCATCTATTTTTCCATACCTGGAGGTCACTTTCATTGTAGTACTCATCTCGACCACCCTTTTTTGGTGCATTGTCCTCTTTGCCAACGTCCTTTTTCCTAGGATTCACATCCTTCGCCCCGTCATTATGGTTGTCTTTCCAAAAGTTAGGATCTATATGCTCGCAACTCTTAGTATTGATGTCGTCCACAATCTTTTCTTCCTGTTCGTTGTTGGCCATCTATCCTTACTAAGTTCTAATAGACAGTGCCAAATTGTGAGTGTTGATTTTTGACCACACAACCAAACGGGAAACTTGTAACAACCCCGACCTATGATTAACATTAATTCATGATTTCATGTGACTAATAAGTCACTATGATTAAATTTTGGATTTGTTCCATATGTATTGCATTATTTGTGTTTCTATCTATTTATTGTAGGAATATCTGTTTAAGATTCTGCTATATTTTGCGAATTGAAGGCCTTATCGGCATCTGATTCTGAAATTGATTTGATTTGTGTTATGTGGAATTTATAGAATTTTATGTTAGGTTTAATTGAAATTCGATTTGAAACAATTAAATTAGAATAATAAATGTCAATGTGATTAACCTAAGTCAGTCTTAATTAAGCCACTTTAATTAAGCCTATATAAGGCTACTTTGACTCCCTGATTTTACTTTACACCCTCATTCCCTACTCCTTGAGCTCATAAACGTGAGGGGAAGAGAGAATTAGAGAGTAAGGGTTGATCTCAAGAGGCAAAAAGGGAAGAATTGCTAGGAAATTAAAGGAGAATTGGAGAATTGAGTTAGGATTCACCAAGAGCTCAAAGAATTGATGACTTTAGGTAAGAAACCGAACCTTTAGTCTTGAAGTTGAGTTGATTCACCCATGAATTTAAGTGAATTGAGCTAGGAAATGTATGAACCAAGCTTAAGAAGTAGGAATGAAGACCAATTCAAACATGCATGTACATTTCATTACATTTGGAGCATGTTTACTAGGAATTCTCTCATTCATGTTACAAATTGAGCTTAGTTGTAGAAATTCATCATGTTTTACATCCTCTCATTTCATTTGATCATGATTTAGCAAGTTGAAGCTCAACCATTTCATGCATGTCATGTTTTTGGAGAATTCATGAAGTTAAGTTGAATTTGTGAACAATTGGCATATTTTTGGGTCTTGATTTCATGAAAGGATCTTTAAACCATGATGTTTTGTGAATATCTAAATGTTTTTCAGATTTTTGGCCCAAGAGGATGAGTTTTGAAGTGTTTAGTTTGAGTTTGAAGCTTGGAGATCAAATCTGAAAATTCCAGAATTTGAATCTACACTCGAGCGTAGGAGTTCACGCTCGAGCGAAGCACTCTGAATGCGTGCACTTCCGCTCGAGCGATATGATACACGCTCGAGCGTGAAATGCATGTATCCAGAAGTTCACATGTTTTGCAGTACGCTCGATCGACAGAAATCACGCTAGAGCGAGGGCCTGAGTTTCACACTCGAGTAGAGATCGAGCATCCGTCGAGTGTGAAAAATAAGTAATGAGTACTTTTTCAGAGTTTACAATCCACTCGAGCTAAAGAAGTCATGCTCGAGCGAACCCTCGCTTTTTGCATGTCCACTCAAGCGAGGAAAGCCACGCTCGAGCGTGAACCCTGTTTTCAGCAAGTTTGGAAAAAGTGTTTCAAATACATTTTTGCATTCTCTTCCATCCTAGGCATTCCTAGGCCAAGATTAAGGCATAGTAAGGAGGATCAATAAAGAGACACACTAAGAACAAGAACGTAATGGGTTAGATGTATTCCAACGTGTGTTTCAAATGTATATTTGTTATGTGTTAATCTAGGTCACATGCCGTAGACCGTTTGCTTAACCTGCTTTGTCTGTCTGTACCCGAAGCCAATTGTGAGTAATAACTTAGTAAAGTTATGTTCAACTTTATTTACTTTCTATATGATAAAATAAGATCTATATTCTAAAATGCTATGTTATGTACAATGAATGATTGTCCAATTTCTGACAATGTATTTGTGGCATCCATATCATGTGATATCTATTAGCTGTTACCTGGTATCGGAGGTTCCATTACGGAACTTAATATGTCTGCACTCTGTTACCCGTACCAAAGGCTCCATCATGAGGCTCAGCATGTTTATTCTCTGTTACCCAGATCCGGAGGTTCCCTTATGGAACTGGTTATTTATAACCACCACATGTTCTGCATTTGTTCTGTATCTGTTCTGTTAGCGCTAATGGATGTACCACGTATGATTAAGTATGAATTCTGATTTCTATATATGATTTGAGCAAGAGTATGAATATGAATCTATTATGAATCTGAATTATGATTTCTGAATCTGTATGGACATCACTAATTAAAATCATTTACTCCATTATTATTCACTAGGCTCCAACTCACTATTTATATTTTGTATGTAGGTGAACAGGCACGTGACCAGGCCCAAAGTTGACGGCCTATGTTTCAATTTTTGTCAGCCAACCTTTGTGCCTCCCGAGGAGGTTCCGAATGGAAACAAGTTTAGTGCTATTTTTGTGATGTGCTAGACTTTGCTCCTTTTAAGTGCGGGCAAGATTTTTGTTTATATGTTCTTGGAGTGATGTGTAAATACTATATCTTTTGGCTTCGTTTGCAAGTTTTTAAAATTTTTAAATTACTTGTTTATTTGTTCCATGCATGTCATCACAGCTCATTGGACCTCGTATATTTTGTATATTTGCTTCTGTAGCCCCTAACTATATGATATTCTGTTAAGAGGCCTTTGGTAACCCAAGGATTACTGGCCGATTACGATGGTAAACCCATAGGGGTGGGTTTGGGTCGTGACAAAACTCAGCTGGAAAACACCGACAGAATAGATTAAGCCCAACAACCTGCACAAGAAGATGAGAATCCGACGGTAGTTCATCCACCTGGGGGCACTCCGACGATCAAATCAGTAATCAATATCTCTTAAAGATAACAAATAAATACTCAATGCATAAGTAAGAGCACCATAAAGAAAGGCCTACCTTAGATCCACGGGGGTGCCTTTACTTTTAAAACCAACATTGGTCCCATCAGAAGTCTCACTTCAGTGGACTCAGTGTGGACTCTAAGCCAATCGCGAGACCAGCACAAAAACTAGTTTCTTTTGGGTTTTGACCATAGGTTTTGGGCTATAGATTTTGTGTATATTGAACTATTGATTGTTAATTACTTGTATTTTATTTATGTATTAACAGCTTGACTAGAGGATATTTGAGGATGGCCCTGTTTTGTTAGCTTCTTCAATTGTCTTCTACTTATAACTGTTGGTGACTTGACTTATTGCATTCTATCTATATGTGTAGGCTGTGGCAAGGGCAAATGCATGTTGTTGGTCTAAACAAAGGGATGAGTTTTTGGTGTATACATCAAGGTACTAAATGTTTTTGGTGAGGCTTGGGAAGAAGAGTGTGAAGGAAGTATATACTGCTATATTACATCATATAGCTATTAGGACTGATAGGTTGTTTTCCCTAATTAACAAATAAGGACAATATTTGATAAGGTAAACAAGTGAAAGAGGAACCAGATAAAATAGCTGTACCAGCCTCAAGATGTGTCCATGCCTTTTTTCTTCTGCTTCAATAGATATCAAGAATACCACCTGACATAGCACTAATGACCAAACGTCCAACTGGAAATAAGGAAGGAAATTAGATTGAATCCGTTATGTTATCTCAAGCCTTTGACTATATTGTTGAGATTGTGTCCTTGGTATGACTGAAAGGGTCATTGCTTTTGTTTGCTTACTTCTGGATGATGTGTAATTGCTGCACACTCTTGCAGGGATATACAATTTATACAAGCAATCATTTGATTTTTTTTTTTTTCATTTTCAAGGAAGCAGTGAGCTGCCAGTATTGCAAAGGTAAATAATTGACTATAAAAAAATATTCTCTTATTTGTGCTTCATATATTCTTTTTCTTAGTTTATGCTCTTGGATTTGGATTGCTCTTCTCATACCATTGATTTTTTGGAGAGAAATCCATTGGTAGATATGGGAATTATTTGGCAACCTGTCTCACCAATGCTGTCCAACTTTTGAAAGAAAACTTGCATTAATTTTTTTCATCATGCATTAATGTTTTTTGCAGAATCTAGGTTGATGCATCTTGCATTAATTTTTCTTATGGCCCTTGATACTTTCAGGATAGATATTGATGATCTGGGGTTCTACACAAGTCTTGCATACTTTGATTGGTAGGTTACTCATGAAGGTTGTACTTGTTAAAACAGCTTATGGGGTTCTACACAAATTTTTTGGCAAATCACCTCTTTTAAATGTTGTTCATCTCAAACTGATGAGAGCTGCTCTTGAAGTTTAAGTAATTTGACTTCTTGACCATTTTGATTTTAATTGATGTATTTAAAGTCTGAACATGAATTATTTCCACTCTTGGGTGTGCAATGCATTGTTTCTTATTTTTAATTTTGTTTCTAAGCTTAATTTATTTATTATTTTAATAAACATCAATTATTAGTTCTTAACAATTGTTTATTATAGGTACTTTTTTAGTTCAAAATTGTTAAGTTTTTATTCTTGACAACCCCGTTTGACAAAACTCCTTTCTGTTGTAATTTTATTTGCTCTTGTATTTCAGTGAGGATATGAGTTTTAGATGCGAATACCACCCGAATCGAGCCTTGCAGAGAAGTTTGTATTTTAATGCTTTCAAGATTGCCACTTCGCTGATTATAACGGGGGTCGAGCTGCCCGGTCGGCTCGCAGGCCGAAGCAAAATGCAAAATTACATTCAAAATTGCATGTCCTCCCTTGCTCGCTCGAGCCAAGGAGTGCTCGCTCGAGCCAAGGCTTTCTCGCTTGAGCCAAGGAGGTCTCGCTTGACCAAAGGATTGTGTCCACACAAAAACCTGAAAGAGTTGATTGCTCGCTCGAGCCAAGGCACTAGTGGAAACCACGCAAGTTAAGGTTCTCGCTCAAGCGAAAGAAGCTTCGCTCGAGCGAGCTTCAAAATCCGGATTTCTATAAGGAATTGGTTTTCTTCCAAAACTAGGATTACTTGGGATTCTATAAATAGTTGGTTTTCTTCCAAAACTTGGGGAACTCCTCCAGATCTTCTTTTTGGGTTCTAAGGTTTATATCTGGGGATATTTTGCTAGTTTTCTTTGATGTTTTCATTGAGTATTCAACTCATGGTTTAAGAAGCATACATCAAAGGTTTGTTTGTTTATTTTACACAAAAGAGAGAGTTGCTCTTTGGTGGATTCTGAAGAATTCGAGCCTGAAGCTTTGGTGGATTCCGGAGTGGCTCATCGTCAAGACAATTCCGAGGTGAAGACGGGGTTGGAAGAGACACATAGAGGTTGGTTCAATTCGGGCGTAGATTCGCTAGGTAATTGAGAGTATACCTGTGTAATTCCTTTATATCTTCTTAGTGGATTGTTTTGTGGCTGTTGCCCGTGGTTTTTTTTATCACAATTGGAGGTGTCCAATTGTGGTTTTTCCACATAAAATCGTTGTGTCGATTTGTCTTGATTGTTTGATTGGAATTGTTGTTTACTTCTTAAAATTGATACATAATCACAAATCAATATCTAGGGGATTTCTTGTTTTTTCAATTGGTATCAGAGTGAGTGGCTCTATTTTTTTTGTTTTACAAATCTATTAGAGTGAGATCTTGTTTGATTTGTGATAATGGACTCAATTCATGAGGGAAATTCTATGGTTCAACCACCCCTACTTGACGGATCCAATTATACGTTTTGAAAAGCTCGGATGAGATCGTTTTTAAAATCTATTGATGAAAGAGTTTGGCAATCTGTCATGTATGGGTGGACTGAACGAACAATTACCATTGATGGAGTAACTTTCCCCAAACCAATTGAAAAGTGGGACACAATTGATTACCAAAATAGTAGCTAGAATAGTAAAGCTATCAATTCTCTCTTTTGCGCTGTCACACCTGAAGAGTTTAGTCGTATTTGTAATTGTGAAGTCGCAAAAGAGGCTTGGGATGTCTTACAAACTATTCATGAGGGCACTCCTTCTGTTAAACGCTCAAAACTTCAAAGGCTCATGTTTAGTTTCGAAAACCTTTCAATGAAAGATAGCGAGACCTTTGATGAATTTTATGCGCAGTTGAGTGACATTGTAAATTCCAGCTTCAATTTCAGTGAAAAAATACCAGAATCCAAAGTTGTGGGAAAAATTTTGAGATCCTTGCCCGATCGGTTCCAACCAAAGTTACGGCTATTGAGGAGGCTCAAGATGTTGACAACCTCAAACTAGATCAGTTGGTTAGAAATCTCCAAACTTATGAGACACACAGGAATTTCAAAAAGAAACAAAAAGATATTGCTTTTAGTAGTGATCATAGAGTTGGAGAGGATTCTAATGATGATTGTGAAATAGATTCTAAGATTACGGCTGCTTTTGTTAAACAATTTAAAAAATCTTTTTTGAAAAAGAATCCTAATCTTTTGGAATCTACTCATACTCATAAATCTAAAGGCAAAGATAAACGCAAAATTAATTCTATAGCCAAGAAGGAGAAAGGAAAGATACAAGGGAACTCTGAAAGAGTCCAATGCTATAAATGCCAAGAATTTGGCCACTTTACTTCAGAATGCCCTACTCGTTTGAGGAAGAAGAAAGCCCTCGTCATCACTTGGGATGATGAATTAGAATCTGATAAAGATGAAAGTGCCAATGAAGATCAAGGTGAAGGAGGACATAAACAATTCCTTGCTTTCATGGTGGCTTTTGAAACTGAAGGACGAACAGAGTATCCGAAGAGCCCGGTTGAGAATACCACTGATAATGAATCCTTGGGAAGTGATGATGAAGAGCTTGAGCAAGCTTATGAAAAGTTGTAGAAGGAATCTCCTAAGTTATCCAAATTGAATGACAAACTCACTATGATACTCACAGCATGTGAAAGTGAGAATGTCAAACTAAAGGAGGAGATTTCCGAGGCTAGGCTTGATGACCTCAAGATAGCTAATGATCGACAAGCTCTTTGTGCAAAACTCTTGACTTGTGAGACAGAGAGGAATGAGCTTCAGCAAATCTATGCAACATATGAAGAAAAAATTGAAACTCTCGAGATGTCTCAAGTTGCTTTGGAAGAACTTATGATCAAGAAAGGGGAAGAACTCAAGTGTGCCATGGTTACCATTGGTCTTTGGAACAAAGGATCAAAGACTTTGGACAATATCATTGGGTCTCAACAAATCTGTTCTGACAAGAGTGGCATTGGCTTTGGTGGTAAGAAAGTGCAAAAACAGAGTGCATCAACATCTCATGATACAAGAACTCAAGGAAAGGGAGAACAAAAAATTCAACATAAGGATGGACTTCTCAATCTTCCTAGAGTTGGTAAGGTAAAAGAAAAGAAGGTACACCCTGTTTTTATTTGTCATCATTGTGGTATGCATGGTCATATTCGCCCTTATTGTTATAAGTTGCATGGGAGAATGTATTTGCTTAGACCTAAAAATTGGAAGTTGGAAGCCAAGTCGAGACGGGTTCTCATTGCAGGGGAAAGGAACCACAATGACAAGATACCACCCAAGAACAACAATTCTCACAACTTTGTTTGTACTAAAGTAGTTTGGGTAAGAAAACTTGACTAGTGTTAATTTGTTTTGTCATTTTAGTTTTTGGGTTTTTGCATTTTTTTTTTTTTTTTGTCATTACATGTATGCTTGTTCATTTTTTTTTCTTGCTTTAGTTAGAAAAAAAAATTGAAAAAAAAAATTCCCAAAAAGATTTTCTTTGTATGGTTTTGCAAGCTTGAAATTTTTGAGTGGTCCTTGGTACATATTGGAATTGATGAGAATATCCATTACATATTAATATATGTGTGCTTTCTGTGGTCATTACTCATTTTGTAGTGTGTGTTTTTTGATTAGTATGTCTCATTCTGTACACACTCTTGGGTTAGCAAATTTCGAAGTCTTCCGCCTTAGTGATTATTTTTTTCTGTGGACTTCTGGCATTGTATCTTTTGCTTTTCTAGAGGAATTGACCTATACTAGCATATCATGGGTGATGTTGAGTCTCTTAACCACCTTCCATCTTTTTGCATCTCCACGGCTTTCCCCTCTATTCTTTGTAGTCCAGCCATGAGGAAAAGGCTACCTCAGAGTCACCAACCAAGCCATCCTTATTATATCCATGCTTCTCTGGTTCGATTTCCATACTCTTGAGTGTGTCAGCCACCAATGAGTGTGCAAAAGAAAAAGAAAAATAAAAATAAAAATAAAAAGAAAAAGAAGAAAAAAAAAATATGCAAAAGAAAAAAAAAATGTGAAAAAGAAAAAAAAAAGGGATTCATTGATTGAGGGGGAGCCTCCGCTTTTACTCACCAAATACCCCTTGATTCCTACTGGTTTGACTTTCCTTTGTTGTGCTTAGATTCTCTTGTCGAAGGTCCAACTTTCAGATCACTACTAGGATCAAATCTAGTGCTTGTCGAACTCCAAGAGTTACACACACACTTTTATCATGGGATCTGTGCTTTTCACATAATGCATCATTTTCTTGCATGAGGAATCTTCTACAGACTGTGCACATTGTGTTTACTAGTAATTGTGTTTCTTGGATAATCTTGTGTGTTCTAAGGTACAAATCTGAGATTTCTTGCTTGCTCCACCATATTATTTTTGTTGTTTTTCTTCTTGTTCTTTGTTTTTAGTGAGAGGGAGTTTGGTTTATCATTGCAAGAGTTTGTTAGCGTGGACATGTAGACGCGCTCGTGGGCCTCACCACAGTTCAGACTCAATTTGTGTCACGGTTCTTAATCTGAACCAAAGAGTCCAAATCTGGCAAATCATTTTGAGAAAATAGATTTTTGAAAGAAGTGCCAAACATGGACTGCTTTGCCAGATAGAGAGTCGCCACCTAAATATTTTATTTTGGGGGAATTTAGGAAACCCTGACTCGGTGCCAAAGGCCACTTGTCCATCATCACCAAAGTTGCCTTGGCTCGGGAACTTGGGTACGATTGGGGAAGGTCAACTATGAGCACCCCCTCTCGCCCGATCCAAAGATCGGCCTCTACTAACCGTGATATCCAATTTTGAAAACGTTATGTGTTCTTATCCCGATTATTAGCCTAGAATTACTATGTTATGCGCACAGCACAAAAGTATATACTAGATTGCCTAATTTGGGAAAAAGCATTGCATATCCGTTTGTTTTGGAAAAATGTTTTGGAATATGCTACTCGCAAGTAGGCTAAAACACAGATTTCAATGAGCTATTCCAACTCAGACAATCCAACCTTCACCCACAGGCATTCAAGCAGTTATATCACATAAGCAGCTAGCCTCATGGTAATCATGCTATCATGGCAACACTCACACGCATGCAAGGATGCTAAAGCATAAATACTTACATCGTACTCCGTGCCAAAACAAAGAACTCGTTAGCAATCAATGCATGATCCAAGTCCATGTTTAAATGTCTAATGCAACGCATACGGAATGTCACTAGAGTAGGCTCGACTAGTCTATGAATGACATGTGAAAATGCACAAGTAGCATGTATTCAACATGATGTTTTGGCTCACTATTCTAGCATATCTTGGCTATGCTCCAACATGATTTTATTCATATTTTGGGCTATTTTAGGACTGTTTTGGGCTGTCATGGTCATATAACTCATGTTTTGTGTAGCTATAGTGCAAATGCCTTGACTAGTCTTGAGTTTTGAGGCCCCTACCATGCTATACTTGTGATGTTTGCATG
>NW_021024850.1:298150-438144 GCF_004153795.1 Camellia sinensis
AGAGAGAGAGTTGTTCTTCGGTGGATTCTGAAGAATTCGAGCCTGAAGCCTTGGTGGATTCCGGAGTGGCTCATGGGCAAGACAATTTCGAGGTGAAGATGGGGTTTGAAGAGTCACATAGAGGTTGGTTCAATTAGGCGTTGTGGATTCGCTAGGTAATTGAGAGTATACCTGTGTAATTCCTTTATATCTTCTTAGTGGATTGTTTTCTGGTTGTTGCCCGTGGTTTTTTTTATCACAATTGGAGGTGTCCAATTGTGGTTTTTCCACGTAAAATTGTTGTGTCGATTTGTCTTGATTGTTTGATTGGGATTGTTGTTTACTTCTTAAAATTGATACATAATCACAAATCAACATCTAAGGGATTTCTAGTTTTTTCAATTGGTATCAGAGTGGGTGGCTCTATTTTTTTTTTTTGTTTTACAAATCTATTAGAGCGAGATCTTGTTTGATTTGTGATAATGGACTCAATTCGTGAGGGAAATTCTATGGTTCGACCACCCCTACTTGACGGATCCAATTATTCGTTTTGGAAAGCTCGGATGAGATCGTTTTTAAAATCTATTGATGAAAGAGTTTGGCAATCTTTCATGTATGGGTGGACCGAACCAACAATTACCATTGATGGAGTAACTTTCCCCAAACCAATTGAAAAGTGGGACACAATTGATTACCAAAATATTAGCTAGAATAGTAAAGCTATCAATTCTCTCTTTTGCGTTGTCACACCTGAAGAGTTTAGTCGTATTTGTAATTGTGAAGTCGCAAAAGAGGCTTGGGATATCTTACAAACTATTCATGAGGGCACTCCTTCTGTTAAACGCTCAAAACTTCAAAGGCTCACGTCTAGTTTTGAAAATCTTTCAATGAAAGATAGTGAGACCTTTGATGAATTTTATGTGAAGTTGAGTGACATTGTAAATTCCAGCTTCAATTTAGGTGAAAAAATACCAGAATCCAAAGTTGTGGGAAAAATTTTGAGATCCTTGCCCGATCGGTTCCAACCAAAAGTTACGGCTATTGAGGAGGCTCAAGATGTTGACAACCTTAAGCTAGAGCAGTTGGTTGGAAATCTCCAAACTTATGAGGCACATAGGAATTTCAAAAGGAAACAAAAAGATATTGCTTTTAGTAGTGCTCATAGAGTTGGAGAGGATTCTGATGATGATTGTGAAATAGATTCTAAGATTACGACTGCTTTTGTTAAACAATTTAAAAAATCTTTTTTGAAAAAGAATCCTAATCTTTTGGAATCTACTCATACTCATAAATCTAAAGGCAAAGATAAACTCAAAATTATAGCCAAGAAGGAGAAAGGAAAGATACAAGGGAACTCTGAAAGAGTCCAATGCTATGAATGCCAAGAATTTGGCCACTTTGCTTCAGAATGCCCTACTCGTTTGAGGAAGAAGAAAGCCCTCATCATTACTTGGGATGATGAATCAGAATTTGATAAAGATGAAAGTGCCAATGAAAATCAAGGTGAAAGAGGACATAAACAATTCCTTGCTTTCATGGTGGCTTTTGAAACTGAAGGACGAACAGAGTATCTGAAGAGCCCGGTTAAGAATACCAATGATAATGAATCCTCGGGAAGTGATGATGAAGAGCTTGAGCAAGCTTATGAAAAGTTGTATAGGGAATCTCTTAAGTTATCCAAATTGAATGACAAACTCACTATGAAACTCACAGCATATGAAAGTGAGAATGTCAAACTAAAGAAGGAGATTTCTGAAGCTAGGCTTGATGCCCTCAAGATAGCTAATGATCGACAAGCTCTTTGTGCAAAACTCTTGACTTGTGAGACAGAGAGGAATGAGCTTCAGCAAATCTATGCAACATATAAAGAAAAAATTGAAACTCTCGAGATGTCTCAAGTTGCTTTGGAAGAACTTATGATCAAGAAAGGGGAAGAACTCAAGTATGCCATGATTACCATTGGTCTTTGGAACAAAGGATCAAAGACTTTGGACAATATCATTGGGTCTCAACAAATCTGTTCTGACAAGAGTGGCATTGGCTTTGATGGTAAGAAAGTGCAAAAACAGAGTGCATCAACATCTCATGATACAAGAACTCAAGGAAAGAGAGAACAAAAAATTCAACATAAGGATGAACTTCTCAATCTTCCTAGAGTTGGTAAGGTAAAAGAAAAGAAGGTACACCCTGTTTTTATTTGTCCTCATTGTGGTATGCATGGTCATATTCGCCCTTATTGTTTTAAGTTGCATGGGAGAATGTATTTGCCTAGACCTAAAAATTGGAAGTTGGAAGCCAAGTCGAGACGGGTTCCCATTGCAGGGGAAAGGAACCACAACGACAAGATACCACCCAAGAACTGCAATTCTCACAACTTTGTTCGTCCTAAAGCAGTTTGGGTGAGAAAACTTGACTAGTGTTAATTTGTTTTGTCATTTTAGTTTTTTGGTTTCTGCATTTTTTTTTTTTTTTTGTCATTACATGTGTGCTTGTTCATTTTTTTTTTTGTCTTGCTTTAGTTAGAAAAAAAAAATTGAAAAAAAAAAAATCCCAAAAAGATTTTCTTTGTATGGTTTTGCAAGCTTGAAATTTTTGAGTGGTCCTTGGTGCATATTGGAATTGATGAGAATATCCATTACATGTTAATATATGTGTGCTTTCTATGGTCATTACTCATTTTGCAGTGTGTGTTTTTTGATTAGTATGTCTCATTCTGTACACACTCTTGGATTAGCAAATTTCGGAGTCTTCCGCCTTAGTGATTATTGTTTTCTATGGACTTCTGGCATTGTATCTTTTGCTTTTCTAGACGAATTGACATATACTAGCATATCATAGGTGATGTTGAGTCTCTTAACCACCTTCCATCTTTTTGCATCTCCACGGCTTTCCCCTCTATTCTTTGTAGTCCAACCATGAGGAAAAGGCTACCTCAGAGTCACCAACCAGGCCATCGTTATTATATCCATAATTCTCTGGTTCGGTTTCCATACTCTTGAGCGTGTCAGCTACCAATGAGTGTGCAAAAGAAAAAGAAAAAGAAAAACAAAGAGAAGAAGAAAAAATGTGCAAAAGAAAAAAAAAAGGATTCATTGATTGAGGGGGAGCCTCCGCTTTTACTCACCAAATACCCCTTGATTCTTAGTGGTTTGACTTTCCTTTGTTGTGCTTAGATTCTCTTGTCAGAGGTCCAACTTTCAGATCACTACTAGAATTAAATCTAGTGTTTGTCGAACTCCAAGAGTTACACACACCCTTTTATCATGGGATCTATGCTTTTCATATAATGCATCATTTTCTTGCATGAGGAATCTTCTACAGACTGTGCACATTGTGTTTACTAGTAATTGTGTCTCTTGGATAATCTTGTGTGTTCTAAGGTACAAATCTGAGATTTCTTGCTTGCTCCACCATATTATTTTTGTCGTTTTTCTTCTTGTTCTTTGTTTTTAGTGAGAGGGAGTCTGGTTTATCATTGCAAGAGTTTGTTACCGTGAACACTTTGATTTGTTTGGTAAGGGAGATTGGCTATAGTTGTTTTGCATGTTGCTATGCACTGTTTGCTAATTATTTCCTTCTTGCATGTTCTTGGTATTTACATCGTCATATCATTGTTTGTGTGGTTTATGATCTTGCTTTTGTTGTTTGAGAGTTGTTTTTCATGAGTCTTAGTTTTCATCTATTCATGTTTTCCATCTCATGTTTCAAGATAATCGTGTCATATGTCTATTGCTTTTTCATATACTCATGTAGGACTAATAGTTGTTTTGGAGATTGTGGCACTAATAGCTGTTTTGCAGATCATAACCTTGAGAAAGAAGTTTGTTTTTGTTGGCTGTAATGGGTTGGGATGTTTAGGATTTTATTTGTTAGGTGTGTTTTGTCACGGCATTGCCAAATGTGGAGATTGTTAGGTTTTTATTCTTGGCAACCCCATTTGACAAAACTCCTTTCAGTTGTATTTATTTTCGCACTTTTTATTTCAATGAGACTATGAGTGTTTAGATGCGAGTCCAACCCAAATTATGCCTTGCAGAGAAGTTTGTGATGTTAATGCTTTCAAGATTGTAATGCAAAATTGCATTCAAAATTACGTGTCCGCCCTTGCTCGCTCGAGCCAAGGAGTGCTCGCTCGAGCCAAGGAGGTCTCGCTCGAGCAAAGGACTGCGTCCACACAAAAACTTGAAAGAGTTGATTGCTCGCTCGAGCCAAGGATTCGTGGCTCGAGCCAAGGCACTAGTGGAAATCACGCGAGTTAAGGTTCTCGCTCGAGCGAGAGAAGCTTCGCTCGAGCGAGCTTCAAAATCCGGATTTCTATAAGGAATTGGTTTTCTTCCGAAACTAGGATTACTTGGGATTCTATAAGTAGTTGGTTTTCTTCCAAAACTTGTAGAACTCCTCCAGATCTTCTTTTAGGGTTCTAAGGTTTATATCTAGGGATATTTTGCAAGTTTTCTTTGATGTTTTCATTGAGTATTCAACTCATGGTTCAAGAAGCATACATCAAAGGTTTGTTTGTTTATTCTACACAAAAGAGATAGTTGTTCTTCGGTGGATTCTGAAGAATTCGAGCCTGAAGCTTTGGTGGATTCCGAAGTGGCTCATCGTCAAGACAATTCCGAGGTGAAGACGGGGTTGGAAGAGACACATAGAGGTTGGTTCAATTCAGGCGTGGATTCGCTAGGTAATTGAGAGTACACTTGTGTAATTCCTTTATATCTTCTTAGTGAATTGTTTTGTGGCTGTTGCCCGTGGTTTTTTTATCACAATTGGAGGTGTCCAATTGTGGTTTTTCCACATAAAATCGTTGTGTCAATTTGTCTTGATTGTTTGATTGGGATTGTTGTTTACTTCTTAAAATTGATGCATAATCACAAATCAACATCTAGGGGATTTTTAGATTTTTCACGTTTAAAAACTACAAGCATGCGTAAATGCCTGTAAAAATTGAATCGATTTTATAAACAATTGACTATTAATTGCCACATCCTATATTAATTTGACATCCATTCATCCTATAATATTTTCATAATAATAAACAAATATTACCACCATAGGATCATCACATCAAAAACAAAAAAAAAAATTTAAACCACAATCAATTATTTATTATTCAAATATAAATTTATTTATATTACAATAAAAATCTCTTGCCACAATTATAAAATATTCTACCACACTAACAAAGTTAAAGCAAAAAAAAAAAATTAAAAGAAATTATTCCAACCATAAGTTTTGAACAGCCATAATGATATCTATCTTTCGGAGAGACAAATTTTCAAAATAAAATCAGTTCTCAAATGCTCAACCTCACTTGTATAAATATTCTTTTTGCTAGCATCCATAACTTGCGAAATCTGCATCCAAAAGATAAACATATAAAAGTAATTGAAACTATATTAAGTTAATATAAATTTGTTAATGAAATTAGTATTTACGAAAGAAATATACCACAAATGGAACAAGCCAAGCAGCATAAGCTCCAATAGCTTGTCCAATTGTTTTGACAAGTCCATATGATCAGATCAAGCTCTCATTAGGTTGGACTGGCACTTGAACATGTATCTCCCAATAGTCAGGTCCTAGTTCTTCCCCTTCTACTTCTTTAGATGCGTCTGTGCTTTTAAGTACTCCGATTGTAACTTTTTCTATTAGCCTAATGATACTTTTTAGAACAACTATATCTCCTATTTATAAATCAAGATTTAACTACTTAAGTAATTATATATTTAAAATTAATAAATAATATTTAAAAAATAAACTAGTACAAAGTGCTAGAGTGAAGATGATCACAATTGAAAGTGATATGCATTTCTCTAGTAGATAAGCAAGCCAAATGATTTAATCACTTAATTGGTTCACCACACTACAACAAATTATATAAAAGTAACAACCATAAGTCTTTAGACCATATCAAACAATAGCTTAAAAAAATCAATAACAACCAAAGGCACCAATCAACAACAATCAAAACCATGCCCATTATCAATATTAGGATACCCTAACCTCAACGATGTAAATCAAATGTAATTGTGAAAAATGGCAATTAACTAATTACTTTCAAGCAACATTTTGAGAGAATTAGAAAAAACCCATGCGATAATAAATGATGGAGAGATATCTTGTTGAAACTTCACAAGAAAATAAAAATAAAATTTTTTAAAATAACACAAACTTCGTCATGTCATGATTTTGACTATGTAGCACATTTTGTCTAGATTTAAACAATGGAATTTAGGTCTGCAATATTCATTCCTTGATTAATTGTAAGACAAGTTTTACATGCTATTCTAAAATAAAGCTGGAAATAATGTGATATATATGATTAGCTCTTAGTTAGTACCTGAGTAAGAGAGGTATTTTGTATCGATGACAAGGACCATGCTTGATGTCGAGCTGCCATGTCAAGAGGACTAGAAGTTGTTGTGACCTAACCAAATTTGAACTATTTAATTTTACAAACACACACATAGATATATGCGTGTATATATATGTGAAGGAAAACATTAATAACTTATAAATTCTATTAAAAAAATTACCTGGTTAGATGTGTTTGTCAAGTTATTCGAAGCATGCTAAACATGGTAAACTTTGGACCTTAGCTCTGAATTTTCAGCTTCCATAGCATCCATTGTTATGTCTTGGTTTGCTTTATGACCAGATGTATCTTTCCATAAATTAGACGTGGAGACACCTAATCCATACATGCGAACTTGTCCATGTTTTTATTTACCCATCACTTGTCCAAATGTATCATTTGGACCCTCATTTGATAAATTTGCATTTAAAGTTGTCCTCTCATTCATTTCATCTTATAAGGTTGCAATAAACATAACTTAATATATACATTTCAATTAGTCAACACTACAATGTGGGAATTTTAACTAATCTACAAATTCAAATGGACAGATAATTATTTGGTACGTACTATCATTGCTTTCGTTGCCTTAGGGGTTCTAGTCTTTTTTGTATAACATACTTTAAACATGTGAGCACGTGTTGGAGAGTGTCCCAACTTATTCTTTTACAAAATAATATATTCCAAAATATAAATTATATCATTCTATCACATTATGCATACATTATCATATTAAATATACAACATGAAAAGATTAATTAACCTGCTCCTTTCGAACACGTGGAAAACTTTTTGTTCCAGTAGTATGATTATACTTTCGCTGTGCACGACTTGCTTTGTTTTTATCACTTTGTGCCTAAAATTACAACAGCATAAATTAATGGTGCCCAAACTATAGCAAGTAAAAGAACATATAATGATCAGATCAAGTATATCTTTACTTCTTCGATGACCCAATACTTAATAAGGTGTTCCCACTGATCATCATATACTCTACTATCTTTATAATGCTTTTGTTGGTCAAAACTCGAGGTTTTCATAATAATTTTTCTTTATGTTTGCCTTCCAGTCTTTTAACTTCTTACCAGAGCACTTCATTACCCAATTCCTAGTTTGAATCATTGTGGTGTAGTTTGAAAGGGGCAAACTTGTTTTGTTGTGGAGTCACACTACAAGAAAATCAATTTTTAGCTACGTTTACACTAAACCGCTACAATAAGTCACATTCAATTGAGTTTGGTAATTCATTAATTTCAAGACACATTCAATTAAGATCATTGAAACCAAGTATAATCATGTCTCTAACCTTAGTAGTCGTATGTGTTCAATTTTTGTATATGATTTGTTTAATTTTGTAATTTAGAGGTATTTTGGTTATTTGTTGGGGTCACCCAAAGGTTGTCATATGGGTCAAGTTATGTAATTCAATTTTATTTGTGGGTCTTATTTAGTTTCATGTAGGTTTTAGAAGCCAAAAAGTTTAGTAGTTTTATTTATTTATTACTATTTAGAAATTTCTAGTTGGTAAATGATTTATATAAACTCATGTAGTGCATTTAATTGAATATTATATAGAATAGTTTTGGTAGAATTATTTCCAGCAAATATGCTTCTTTTTGAGAATGTGGGATGCAATCAAACCTAGATGTGATGCCTGTGGACTCCAATTCTTTTGAGAATGTGTGATGCAATCAAACCTAGATGTGATGCCTGTGGACTCCAAGAGTGACTCCTAAAACTATCTTCTCGACGTCCTTCCTTTGTTAAATTTTCTACACTTTAATAGTCCAACCAAATTTGTTTGCATTCAATTATCTAAGCCTAAACCTATCCTACCTAATTCCTTAACTGAAACTGATCAACCCCAAATTTTATTCTTTTTCCCTATTTAATCAACCCTAAAACCCTACATTTTTGTTGTCACATATAAACCTTAAAAGCATAGGTTTCCTTCCATATTAATTTTGGGCTCATTACTAGTAGGTGAGTGATCTTTACTCCTACATTAAATATGCAATCACTTGTTGATCCAAATAATGCAGGTGTTTTGAGGTTGTCTTATCTGCTTCTGTGAGACTACAACAGACCAGAGCATAAATATATATCAGTTCAAAAATTAAACAAAATAGTTGTGCCTTTAAGGCAAACGGCTGGATGGTGCTGGAAAAGTCTTTTCTTTCGATCTACGCCTTGTTAGTGCTACATGTCTTGAAAAGGCCTCTCCTATGATTGATAATGTATGTAATTTCTTAAGTGTGTTCCATGCACACTTTTTGAGCTCCTGAAACATCTATTTTGATTATTTGAAGTCTTTTCCCATTCTGCAATTTTATTCATTTAGAATGTGTTTATGTTAGGCTTTGCATTATAGTCCAGACAAGCAATCTTGTGTTAAGCTGTAAAGTGAATAATACTAATAAAACATTGATTGATCGGCAACAAGAACTAGGCCTAATCCTAATCCTAATCCTAATCCTATTTATGTAGAGTCAGCAATGGGAAAATAGTGAAATACATGAATGGATTCTGTTTGGTACAAGGCTTGAAAGGTAATGATAAATGATTGTAGATGTCACATTCTCACCTCTGTGTTATTCTTTGTTTCTTTCTAAAGGAAAAAAAGAAACCAGAATATGCTTCCTAGCTAGAATGTTAATAAATTGTATTCTTGAGGAACTCCATCCTAGTGCCATGGATAATTTACTCTGTAATCTGAAACATACATGTATGTTTGGCTTATTCTTTTTTTTCTTCGTTTGGTTCCAAATGCATACTTGATACAGTGTGCATCTAGTATAAAATCAAATATCTAATATAAAATCCACAGCCACATGAACATTGAACAAATATCTAATATAAAATCAAAACAAAATCTAATAAAAGGAATTTTTTTAATTTTTTTTTCTTATTCATCCTTACAACAGAAAAAAAAAATAGAGAGAAAAATAATGCAAGATCTCGCTAAGACATTTAAACAAACACTAGCATGTCATTATATAAAATCACAACATAAATACAATAATAGTAAATCACAATTAACCCTTGATATTAAAAGATGAAAATTAATACATTCACGGGTTAAAAGATTACATTTTCATATTGTATCAAGTTTTATACGAAGATCATAAATGAGAGAGAAAAATAGAGGTATTCTGTGTGTGAGAATGAGAAAGAGAGAAAGAATACCTAATAAACTCAGTAGATTGTAGAAGATGAAAAAACTGCAAATTTGTGGTGTAGATGTTAGATAAGAGTGGCGTGAAAGATGCATAATGAAAAACCCTTGCTTCATTATTTCGCTCTCGCCTCTTTATCCTGCCAAAATTGATTTTGTTTCACTAATTTCAGATTTGTTCGACTTGTGGATTGGGTTATCAAACTCAAATTTGTTGGATTCGTGTATTGGATTGCTTCACTAAAATCAATTGTCCCATAGCTACTCTAATTCATTTGGTGTAGTTTAGTGATTTTTTTCCTTTGCTCTCTTGTAAGTCTTAGTTCCTCTGTTTTTATCAAATATATATATATATATATATGGAGAATTGGTAATGAAGTGTTGAATTGGTGAACCGAAAATTAATTAATTTATATATTTTTAAATAAGTTTGTTCACATTTTAGTGTCAAAATAAATAAATATCAATTTTGGTACTTAGACTTTTAATTAGATTAATTTTGATTTTTAATTTTAAATTTTGTGTCAATTTAGTCTAATTGATAATACCGTTAGTATTTTTGACGAAAAATGATTACTGAATTGGTTAAGATTAACTTACTGAATTGAGAAAATCTTATTTTACCTCTAAAAGAATGACATGCATTTTTTCATAAAAAAATGCTAACAATTAGGGAAAATTACACTGCTGGTCCTCTATTTTTGGCTATTGTGTTATTTGATGTCATTTTAATTCCTATAATTTCAATTAAATCAATTTTGACAATAAGTTTTTTTTATTTTGTCTCAAATTAGTAACTTTATCATTATATAGAAGAGCCGTTTGAAATTTTATTTATTTAGTTAATTCATATAAAGTCGTTGATCAATTTTATACATGTGGCTAAGTACAATTAAGAAAAATATTAAATTGAGTTCAATTTATTTGTTTATATTTATTTTGTGCATTTTAAAAATTTTCGAAGTATATTGGCATTTTTTTTGTTTTTTAAAAAAAATGCCATTAGATAGCTTGGAAGGTTTTTGACTTAGTGGCATTTCTCAAAATGCCATAAAAAGTAACTTGCACCTACTTAGTTTATTGACATTTTTTGAAAAATGCCATTGCTACTAAAGTTTAGTGGCATCTGTTGATAAATGTCACTAAAACAATTTCTTGTGTCATTATTTTATAAAATGCCATAAAATTGATGTGACATTTCTTTATTGAAAGGCCACTAGAGCCTTATATGTTTGTGGTTCTATGGCATTTTTCTAGAATGTGTCACCAACTATTATTTTTGTGGCATTTCTAAAAAGATGCCACTGGGTTAGTGTCACCAAAGTGTGTTTTTGTTGTAGTGAATATATCAAAATTATGTACAAAGAAAACAAATAGAGCAAAAAAGATGATGAAAAAATTAAGTAGATGATAAAGAAACTCAGGCAATTAAAAATTAATATACTAGTACTATAAATGGAGAACGAAAATAAATAAAAAAGTTTGTGAAACATGATTGAGAGACAATGCAATCAACTGTTTAATTTTGAAACAAAGTAGGCTGTTATGTTTTTTTATTTAATACCATTGGGTTATGTAACAGATTTGGTCTGAAACATCCAAAACATAGTAGGTAATGCTGATTGTAGAATTCATTTTAGATTGCGAAATAAGGTTGTTCCGAACCCTCTGAAGCAAAGTCGATTATTATTTGTGAAAGTATTTTAGTGGATTGTAACTGGCAGTTGTTCTGAACCCTCCGAGACAGAGCCTATTATTAATACACAAAACTCAACTAAAAAAAACAACCCAAGGGCTATCAGTTTGCCAATAATGGCACTCTGAATCATCACCACTCATTCAAAGTAAATCAATTGCAAAAATATTTATTTTCTTTATATATTTTCATGATTTTTCTTGATTTGAATCTGACAAAACTTCTCTCTTACCGTTCACGAGAAGGTAGTGAAAAAGACAAATATTGAATAAGCCACAGTAGTGGAATTATTAAAAACATAATCATATTATGATATTTGAAGGTATTTGATATTTGAAGGTAATGAAGGAGATAAATATTCAACATGTCATGATAGTAAAATTATAAAAAAAAAATACTTATATTATGATATTTAAAAGTATTTGAATTCCGAAAGGTGTTTGGTTATTCGACAGGTATAGGTTGTCTGTAATGTTTAATAAGTTTGGAAAGATATTTTTCAAATAAAAAAAAAAAGTAGAAAACATATGTACTCATCAGGCTTTTAAAATTAAAATAGAATAAAATAAAATAAAAATAATAGTAAATGTACACATAAACATTAATATTAAAAAATAAATAAGAAGAATTTTTTTTTTTTTTTTTTAAGTTGTTAATCTAAAAACACATTTCAATATTAAAAATTAATATACTAGTACTATAAATGGAGAACGAAAATAAATAAAAAAGTTTGTGAAACATGATTGAGAGACAATGCAATCAACTATTTAATTTTGAAACAAAGTAGGCTGTTATGTTTTTTTATTTAATACCATTGGGTTATGTAATAGATTTGGTCTGAAACATCCGAAACATAGTAGGTAATGCTGATTGTAGAATTCATTTTAGATTGCGAAATAAGGTTTTTCCGAACCCTCTAAAGCAAAGTCGATTATTATTTGTAAAAGTATTTTAGTGGATTATAACTGGCAATTGTTCTGAACCCTCTGAAACAGAGCCTATTATTAATACACAAAACTCAACTAAAAAAAACAACCCAAGGGCTATCAGTTTGCCAATAATGGCACTCTAAATCATCACCACTCATTCAAAGTAAATCAATTGTAAAAATATTTATTTTCTTTATATATTTTCATGATTTTTCTTGATTTGAATCTGACAAAACTTCTCTCTTTTTGTTTACGAGAAGGTAGTGAAAAAGACAAATATTGAATAAGCCACAGTAATGGAATTATTAAAAACATAATCATATTATGATATTTGAAGGTATTTGATATTTGAAGGTAATGAAGGAGATAAATATTCAACATGTCATGATAGTAAAATTATAAAAAAAAAATACTTATATTATGATATTTAAAAGTATTTGAATTCCGAAAGGTGTTTGGTTATTCGACAGGTATAGGTTGTCTGTAATGTTTAATAAGTTTGGAAAGATATTTTTCAAATAAAAAAAAAAAGTAGAAAACATATGTACTCATCAGGCTTTTAAAATTAAAATAGAATAAAATAAAATAAAAATAATAGTAAATGTACACATAAACATTAATATTAAAAAATAAATAAGAAGAATTTTTTTTTTTTTTTTTTTTGGGATATATATGTTTTTTTGGTGATAGAATTGAAATTGTAGTAGAATCAGGATCGATTTCACACGATTTTATGACGACATATTCTACGATCCGGATCGTTTGTCCAACTAGGGTCGAATGATCTCGATTGATTGAGATTCTGATCACCATGGAGAGAACCAAATTGAGAAATGTGCTGCTTATAGATTGGCTTTTGGGTTGATTGGCAGCCCATACTCCGGATGATCCAATCAGCCTAAAGCCTGAACCGGTCCGAGGATTTCGGGTATTTTCGAGTCCGAATCAATGAATCCAAACCAATCATCGCACAGCCGAAGCTAACAATGGAGTCGGTGTCGAATCGGCGTGTTGTTGATTGTGCAATTGATTTCTTTGTTCGGCGATGATCCGATTCCGTCGTGTCCTCGCCGTAATCGGCGGAGGCAGTAGTAGTAGAAGCAAACACACGGTGTTGATGAGCTTTGGGGACGGAAGCCAAGGGGCGCTAGGCGTGCCCTTCTCCCCCATCGGCATGGGCGGCGACGCCTACGAGCCCACCGCCGTCCCTGTTCTCCCTCCAGACGTCTCCAGCATCTGTGCCGGCCACTACCACTCCCTCGCCGTCACTTCTCTCGGAGAGCTCTGGGCGTGGGGCCGCAACATCGAAGCCCAGCTCGGCCGTGGCCTTCTCTCTCCTAGGTCATTTCTCTCTCTCTCTCTCTCTCTCTCTCTCTCTCTCTCTCTCTAACACATATATATAGATAGATAGATACACGTATAATAGTTGTGAGTATATCTGTAATTGTTGCAGTTGCCTAGTAACTGTTTGATGTTATGACTAGGTTGTTAGCAATTGCATCTGTAAAATCATTCATTCGATGATATCATGATTTACGGAGAAAACCAGGACATAGTTACGACGATCATGTATATTTAGCCAATATCAACAAAGGGACATTACAAATTGGGTAAATTACTGGCAATTGGTATCAATACAGTTGGCCCCTTTAGGAAAATTATTTTGACCTCCCTTGAAGTTTAGATTTTTGCATTACACAATTTGAAACCAATAAAAGAGAGAGAAGGGTAAATTGGATGAGCATGAGCATGCAACAAAGGGATCACCTTTGGAGAATTTTCACTGTACCACTCACTATTATGTTTGGTATCGTTGATAACTCTTGCTCTTTTTTTTGATGATAGCGCATGAAGATAGAGATGTGGTGGTGTGTCATTCCAGCAAAACTCCTGAAAATGTGGCTCTAATGATGAGGAAGCCTAATCATAAACCTCCAAGAAATGATCAAAATTCTTCCAAGCATGGACACGGAAGTGGCAGTTACTTTTAGTTGTGGTTATCCTGTCAGGCTGTGAGGGGTTTGTTGATGTTTTATGAGTTGTTGCCTCGCGTAGCTAGAGGCTTGTGCTTTTGCGCTTGTTGTGCTTTGGACTTTTTTGTGAGCTTCATTATATAATATATCCTATTTTTCAGTAATGAAACACTTACCAAGAAAAAAAAAGCAGCCTCCCCCCCTCCACCTCCTTCTCTTTAGACACATCATAGTGGCTCCAAAATTACTACATCCCGTTGATGAATAAAAATGTTAATAAGAAAGGAAACCCAGAAAAAAGAAGAAGAAAGGAAACCCAAAAAGTATTCCATGTGTCTGGTAACTGTTGCGGTAAATTTCTCAACCGTAATATCTTAAGTAGTTACTAGTTTATTTATTTATTTATTTGTGGCAGTTATTAACAAAGAAAATGACTTTTCTGGTTCTTGAATGTAAAGCTTTCATATTGTTTTATTTTGTGGAGAGTTGGTGATAGATATCCTAATGCCCAATGGGCTTATGGAGTAACTTTTCATGAGGTGTAGATTGTTTCATGTAAATAAGTTACTGATTTGTTTTCTTTGGTTTGTGCCAGAGAATCTTGGAATGAGCCCAAGAGAGTAGAAGGGTTGGATCAAGTAAAAGTTCAAGCTGCATTTGCATCTGGTGCCATATCTGCAGCAATTGGAGATGACGGCTCTTTGTGGGTCTGGGGCAAGTCCAAACGTGGACAGCTTGGTCTTGGAAAATGAATAACTGAGTGTGTTTCACCATCCAGAGTTGAAGCTCTTGCGGGTGAAGAGATAGTTAAGGTGGTCTTCTAATCATATACTTTAAGGGAGAGAAATGTAATACTTACTGATCACAATGATGTTGTCGGTGACCTGTGATTAGCTAGTTCATATAAAATTTCACGGTCTCTTTCTAGCACATTTGAGTTCATTTGTCTGATAGGATGGATTGATTGTTATGTTCATCTTTGTCTGACAGGTATCACTTGGTTGGGGACACGCTCTGGCACAGACTAAGGATGGAAAGTTGTTTGGCTGGGGTTATTCTGCAGATGCTAGATTAGGACAGATGAGAAAGCCATTGGAGTCCTCTCATTTAGATTCAAGTAGTGACATACCGAAAGCAACAGAACTCTCAAGTTCAGTTCTTGAAGCTGCTGAAAAATTGGTATGAGAGGGAATGGAGAAGGAGAAAGACATGCCTATTGTCTGGGAGCCCTGTTTAGTCAAAGAACCATGTCATTTCGGAGTTGTAGATGTGGCATGTGGGCTTGACCATTCATTAGTTCTTTGCAGTAAGTACTAATGCTCTGTTTGTTTGGACAGAAAACATTTCTATGGAAAATGTTTTTGGCATTTTTTAGCTTTTGATACAATGGAAAATGAAAGTCAATGGAAAATGGTTTTTCGTGGTCAAAAGGAAAATAAGTTTATTTGGAGGAAAATGTTTTCCACTTATGAAAGGTGGAAAATATTTTCCAGCCTATAGTTTTACCACACCACGTACCACTAATACAACCACTAGCACATTTGTCTTAAGGCTGAAACCAAACATAAAACAAATGTCATCTATGAAAAATATTTTCTGTAGGAAATGTTTTTTGTTGAAACAGTGTGTACTGTGTACCTATCAAAATGCATTTAGCTATGTAGCATGTTTACAATTGTGATAATCTGAATTCTACCGTCTTGTTTTACGTGATGGCACTCTATTGAGCAGTGGGAGCAATATATACGGCCAGTTGGGCAGTCATTCAAGATTTGGGAATGCTACCAGTTGACATAAGTTTTCGTCCTGTTTCCATTGCATCAGGACTCGGCCATTCTTTGGCCATATGCCAAATTGCAAGCTCGGAGGGCACAGGAGATACCACAGGCATTGTTTCATGGGGATGGAGCCAGAGTTCTCAGCCTGCGAGTGAAGGCCATGAGCACCTCCTGCTGGTGGTTGAGGAGCTGGTGGGGGGAACCCTTGTTTCAGTGTCGGGTGGCCGTGCACATTCTGTTGCTCTTACATCTGAAAGGGAGGTATGGGTTTGGGGCAGTGGTAGAAATGGGAGGCTTGGGTTAGGTAGCTCCATTGGTGAAGATGAGCCGAAGTTAGTTGAATATTTGGAAGGTTCTGCGGTTCTGCAAACTGTTTCAGGCTTTGATCATAATCTTGCCTTGGTTTCTGAGGCCCCGTTTGTTTTCAGAGGTAGAATAGAGGAGATTCATAGTGAGAGGATTAATAGCGAGGAGATTGTTAGTGAGGGAATTAAGTAAAATTATTTTTGTTTTGATGATAATTGTTAGTGTAGAAATTGTTAAATTATTTTTATATAAAATAATAAAACAAATAAAAAAATATAAAAAATTAAACATTAATATTTATAAAAATATTTCCAATATATAAAAAATAAAAAAATTAAAAAAATTTCTAATCCCCTCACTATTTTTCTAATACCATCTCCCCAACCTCCATCTCAATCCCCTCCCCAGCCTCCATCTATATCATCTCCACCATCCTAATCTCTTCTCCAATTCTACAAACAAACACAACACTAAATAACACCTCTACCGTCCTAATCCCTTTCCATCTACATAACCCAAAACAAACGGCCCCTGAATGATGTATATCTTGATGAAGGCCTTGAACAGAGTTTCTTCTATGAATTTGTTACAGCTTGTTTTGGTAGAGCATCAAAATTCAATTATTCAGTTATGCCATTTTTTTTTTTTTTTTTTTTTTTTTGGGGGGTTTTTTTGTGGGGATGGGGGGTGGATGATCATTTGCTGATGTCATACATCAGCACAAATTAATGGAATTGATTTTGTAGAATACGCATAACTTAACATTAAAAAATCCCTTTGAAGTTTTTTTTTGGTCTAGTTACATGTTTTGGCTTAGTGAGTTGATTTTGAAGCTGATCTTGATGATTTGAACTATTCACATTTTAAAATTCGTTGAGTAAAATATTGGGAAAATCGGTTTAAGGTCTCTATCCAACTTTTAGTAATGGATTAGGTTCACAATGTGTTCTTTTGTAGCCTAAGGTCCCTCAATGTTATTTTAGAGTGTAAAATACCTGTCTTACCCTTGTTTATAATATACGTTGTTTTGAATTTGGCAGCTAAAGATCATATTGATATTTTGTGGGAGATTACGTGAGGGTGAACTTGACGATTCAGATTTTTGTGTAGATTTTCTAGGGTTTTTGTAGGTGTTGAAATCCTGTTCGTTGTTTATAGGTGTTGAAATCCTGTACGAGTTGAAATCATGTTCGTTGTTTGTAGGTGTTGATCGATCGTGTAGGAGTTGAAATCTGGTTCATTGTGTTTGATTTGATTTCATGTGGAGTTGAATTAGATAAGTTTTCAATTTTTGATTTGGTTTGATCATGTAGGTGTTGAATTAGGTTTTTGTTTTTAGTTTTGATCAATGTGAGAGAGACGAACTCAGTGTTTTTGTTTTTTATTTTTGAAGTTAATTTTTCATTATCTGTTATTGATGAATTTTCGATGGAGTTGATTTTGATTTTTGGAGTTGCTTTTTCATTTTCTGTCAACATGGTTATGAGTTGCTTTTTGGTGCTCTGTTTTTTGTTCACTTTGCATTTTTTGTGTAGTGCAGAGAAAATTGCAGGTTTGTTATTATAATTGAACTCAAATCACAGAGAAAATTGTAAGCTTGTAGTGCAATGAAAATCACAGAGAAAATTGTAAGTAGGCAAGTAAATTTACAGACGTAGCAATAGAGTAGTAAGTGTTTTGTTTTTTTTTTTTTTTTAATTTTTTGAATTGAATGTTTTGTGAACATAACAGATCTTCTCTGTGATTTTTTTATGTGCTTGTGTTTAATATATTTTTGTCTCTTGATGTTAATATGTTTTTGTTTTTGTTATATTGAAAGTGAATATAAGTTCACAAATTTCTTTGGACTTTTCTTTGTAGTCCAGAGAAAATCATATGATTGTATTATAAATGATAAGTATTACAAATTTCTCTGGACTTATATGTTGTGTTTTTATGTGTTTTTATATGTTTGCACTTTTCAAAGTTTTCTGATATGTTTTCTTTGCACTTTTCATTTTTTTTTTTTTGCACTATTCATGTTTTTGGACTTTTCTTTGTAGTATAGAGAAAATCGTAGGTTTGTTATTATAATCCAATGAAAATGACAGAGAAAATGTTAAGCTTGTAGTTGAGTGAAAATCACCCTTGAAGTTGGTGTCTTGATCTTGATGCTTATTGCTTCTTCAACTTGGACTTGTTTTTTTTGTGGTGTTCTGGTGCTGCTACTGCGTTTTGATCTAAGATCATAAGACGCAGACACAGAGACTTTTGGTTTCTTTTTCGCGGTTTCTGGGGTTGTGTTGCTTCTGCGCTTTGCCATTTCTATAGAATGAAAACAGAAACATTAAATCCCATAGAAAATTACAAGGTAGCAATGATTACACAACCGAGAAAATTGCAAGGTAGCAACATAAACATGATAGAGAAAATTACACAACAGAGAAATTTTGAGGAAATGGAGCATTGAACAAAATAAATATGCCAGAGAAAATTAGACACAAGACATAAACATAATGTGGCCGGAGAAAATTATAAATGCTGCCAGAGAAAATTAGACACACAAGTAAGAAAAGTAATTTGGCCAGAGAAAATTATAAATGCCAGAGAAAATTAGCTACACCAATAGAGTAGTAAGCCACAGATAATTTGCTTGAGAAAATAATGAAGAAACATAAACATGCCAGATAAAATTACACAATAGAGAAACACAAATGTAGCAAGCCAGAGAAATTTACAAAAACAAGAACACAAGAAGCTTCAATAAGAAGCCCCAAATGCACAAAAAGCAGTTCAATTTTGACAGTTGGAAGGAAAGCAACCCATCATCAGTTGGAAGAAAAAAAATTATGGACTTCCAAAGAATTTTTCTGGATTCAACCCAGAGAAAATTCAAATTTCTCTGGTCCAGAATTTCTCTGGAATGATAAAACTCTGATTTGATCAATTTGTCATTGGTTTTGCTGCTACTGATTCAATCACAATTTCCTGCACAAACAAATTAATAGTTCTTCTATGAGTTTGTGATAGATTTTCTTTAAACTTAATAGTATGAATTTCTCTGGGTTGAATCCAGAGAAAATTCAAATTTCTCTGGATCACTTTAAGCCTTCCTCTACTGCTGCCTCTTTCTCAAGCTTCTTTTTCCAATATTCTTCAAGTAGGGTTCCAAATATTGCTTTTCCAGAAACAACTCCAATTCTACTAAACCCAAAAAATCAAAAGACGTTATATTCAACACTCAGAGAAATTTTGAACCCGAAGATGTTATATTCAACACTGGATATATATATATGTGCTGACATTGTATATATATATATGTATGTATGTATCATATATATATATATATATATGTTTGCAACCATAGATAAAATAACTAAGAGTGACTGTTTGATTATGGTTGCAAATGGTCTTAATTGATTAATTATCATATAAATACTAGTCAAGACAGTAAGCAACAGATTATATATATATATATATATGTATGTATCATATATATATATACATCTATCAACTCCACTCCACTCTGTTTATTTACCCAGAAAATCAAATTTGCCAAACTTAGTGCTTTTGTTTTGCTGAATTTGTTTTCGTACTCGCCGGAAAATACCCAACACCAGTACCAGCATCACAAAGGAGAATATCCAGTAGACAGGTCAAAAAAATCAACTCATCTGAAGATGAACAGACGTAGGGTATTTTGGTCCAAGAAATTGATAAAATGCGCGGGTATTTTGATTAGGGACCTGAGGCAGTATTATATTTTTTAATGTCCTTTATGCAGAAAATTGTTATTATTAGGGAGCTTAAAAAAAAAACCCTTTATAAAACATCATTTTATTTGACATATGATTTTTTATTATTATAATTATAAATCCCTATGCTATGTTTAATTAATTAACATAAAATGGAATAAAATCATCATTTCTTAAATGTTTATACATAGGGTTTAAATTGACTAAATAGGAACTTCAGATTTTTTTCCCGAGTAATAACTATGTGCATTTATTATGACTTTATTTTTTAAATAATTCATATTTAATTTTACAAAAATTAAATGTATAATAGTCAAAAGTTAAAAATATAATAACCATATAAATAGCCACTCTAACATCACTTTTTTTAAATCAAAAAAGAAAGTCCAAAAAATAAGACTTTTGGACTATTAAACTAATTAGTCAAACCTTTTTTTTACTATTAGGCTAAGTCTAAATTGTCCTCCACTCAAATTAAGGTATTATTTGGCATTCTTTATATTAGTATACTTTTTTGGTCAAATCACCTCTCTACTTTTTTATGTATTTTTTTTTTATAAAAATTAAAAAAATATTCTTATTTAGATCATTCCAAACACCCACTAATTCTACCAACCAAACTAAGGTAGGATAGGAAATTTAACAAGGAGCTAAAGGGTAAAACAAGAAACAAAATACAGCCTCCTACACTCAAGTTACTCTTATAGATAGATATCGATTATCGCATAATTTGAGTTTAATTCCATTGATTTAAGTAATTATTCAGACTTATTATATTATTTACTAGCAGATGGCACACGTGATGCATATGCAAATCAAATAAATAAGAATAAAAATAAATAATAAAAAAATTAATATCATATAATATTAATGAAACTCAAAATTTTTAATTCAAATATTCTCTATCTATAACTTCGACATGGCTTCGACATGGGTTCAAACCTTCTCTACCTATATGAGACATGCCAAGCCTTCACACAAGTCACGTTAATTGTCACACCCCAAACCCGCCCCTAGAAGTTTGGGCATGACCACTACAGAAACGGACACTTAACCTATTATATATGACATATGGGGCCTGAATGGAAGCATAAATTTTTATATAATAACATGCAAGAAAAGAGCTACATCCATTGAGCGACCACTATCATGCCAGGATCACAAACAGACAGATAATAATAGTTACACACACATATACAACCCCGCCCGTGTTTGGGCGTATAACAAAAACATTAGAATTTACAACATATTATGGACAGTCAGAATGTAAGCCAAAACTTCACAAAACGAGAAGGCTTCACCCAAATGCTCGAATACACAGGGCTAACAAAGGGAAACGAGCATTAAGAGTTGTGGATGACCTCCAAACACAGGACCTACGGAATCAGACGAAATACAGAGCGAGATAACCTCAGTGAATAATAGTACTTGAATAATTCAATGTTCAACTTGAATAATAATGCAAATCAGAGCGTATATAATATAAAAGACAGGTAGTTAATCTGATTCTGTGCTAATGTCACAACGGCTTTGGATCCGGCCTTTAAAACAAAGTGGCTTTATTTCCAAAGATTTCACAAATTGGCCCTTGGCCTAATAGGTTCACAAGGTCACAGATTGGCCCTCGGCCTCATAAGTTCACAATATCACAAATTGGCCCTCGGCTTCATAGGTTCACAATATCACAGATTGGCTCTCGGCCTCATAGGGTCACAATGTCACAAATATTCATAATTTCACAAATTGGCCCTTAAACAGAACGACATTAAGCCTAGAATGGCATATAGCCCTTTCATGTACGTATGAACTCAAGAGGTGGCTCGCACGGATTCTAGAGGTGGCTCCCACCAAAGTGTAGCACTTAGCTCCGTACAGTACTTTGTTTCATACTAACAGATCAGACAGAATGGCCATAGGCCTCATAACTTTCACATAACGGCCATAGGCCTCATAACTTTCACAGAATGGCCATAGGCCTCATAACTTTCACATCGGCTTTAAGCCCAGTTACATATGTATGGACTCAAGAGGTGGCTCGTACAGATTCTAGAGGTGGCTCCCACCAAAGTGTAGCACTTAGCTCCGTACAACACTTTGCTCCATACAGCACTTTGTTCCATACCAGAAATACATAATGGCCTCTGGCCTAATAGTTCATACAGAAGCACATAGTTCCTTCTAATTATTCACATGAGTTAACATAGTTACGTTACATTCAACAGGGTGCTAATAGCAGCTATTAACGGGTTGGACTTCATAAATAGCAATGGATAACATTAATGAGGATCAAAGGCGAATGTACCATTAATATAGGCATATATGTCATTCCATTACATTTAATAAGGATAGACCAATTTACATTCTAATGTGGTCACATCGTAACATTAAACCTTTGCATACGTGCCATAGGATCTAAACGATCTAGGTTTCATAGGTGACATGTTCGTTATTGACAGAATAGAATGATTGCAAAGTCATACCGATATGTGCCGATCCTTCAACATTCACATTGATTTCCAATCGTCATAACTATGCGTGTAACACTTACGAGGAACAGAGCATTAGTGACAATAATTACCAATGGTAGATAAAATATATATTTCCGTAGTATTACTCACAGTGTTGTTGCGAAGCGGTGGTTCCTCCTGTGGTGTGTCCTACACACATATATAACACACATTAGTTTCTTTCTTCTTTTAAACCATTTCTTGCGTTATTACATTTCAATTGCATGTACAACCATCAAAAAAAATATCAAACACAAATTCCAAAAAGAGCTGAGGGTTTAGCACGTAAAATGGGGCGAACGGGGTTTCCGACCTGGGCCGCATGTGCAGCCATCCCCTCCGCTCGTGCGGACATGCACCGCACGTGCGGTCCCTTCTCTCCGCTCGAGCAGCCAAAAACAGTAGCCGAACCCAGTTTTTTCCCCTCTTCTCCACACGTGCGGCCACGACCTCCGCACGTGCGGCCTGGCCCCTGTTTGGCAGTCCGAAAATCATACATAATCCCATCTTTGATAGGCATCATCAAGGTCCAAAAGAGATCTTTTGAGGGCTAAAGTATGGTTCCAAAATCATTACAAACACATGATGATTCCAAATATAAACTAGATCAAGTAAGAAGTGAGTTCAACATCATGTGAATTCCATAACCAAAACACAACTCAACTCATACTTCATACACTTATAAACATATACGCATGGCCATAACCACATAATTGACTTCAAACATGCTAATAGAAGGAATAGAGTACAACTTTCTACACATATAACCCCAAATTAATTTCAAAACACCAAAGTGATAACCATGTTCCATTTTAATGCAAGAATCAAATACCCACTTCCTTTCACACTCTAAGCCTCACAAAAGGAGGAATCCTTCTCAAATTCAAAAGAAGAATCATAAATAATGAATAATTTTACCTTAGGCTTGAGTCTCTCACTTTCCTCACCTTCTTGATGATCTAGTCTCCCTACCTCTCAAACCCTTCTCTAAACTTCTCTCCAGGAGATATGTTTCAATGAACTTCTAAGTCAAAATATCTAAAGAGCTTTGGTACATGGATATATATTTTATATAAAGGGTGAATAAGACGAAATTTTATCGTTTACGCATTCCAAATTGAAATTCCACAGAAAATCCCATTATAGCTTAAAAATCATGCAGATTCTAAATGTCAAATCAATTTCGGAAAATTAAGTCTCTAAGGCTTCCAATTTCGGATTCAAACTTCTTAATTGTGACAGATACTTCCTTAGTGAACAGATATGAATCAATTTACATAAGTTTTGTTTAATTAAACCTCATTTCACATGAAATTTCACCATAAATATTTAAATGCTCAGAATAAGGGACTGAAAATATACCAGAAACACATGCGAGGGTTGGGTTATTACACTAATGGTCAAGGTCAAATTAATCTAACGGTTCAAAATGTCTCGGTTAAAATTGTCATCCATCTTACATTCTATAGCGGATGAGGCTTTTTCCTTTTCCGGTTTTTTTTTCCCTCCAAAATATGTCAAGTCTGTTTAACATAATTTTTGCATAAAATATGAATCGATGGATCTCTTTTCATTGCTCATTTACAATCGTTGAGGGGTGTAAAAATGGCCCATCCGGGCCCGACCTCGAGCTAGCCCATGTCAGGCCTTACGGGCTCTCGTCAAAATTTGGGTCGGGCCGAGCTGTCCCACGAGCCAGAAAATTAGGCCCAAACCCAGGGAGTATTCGGTCCTTGGGCAGGCCGATGAGCCAGGCCTTAAGCTAGGCTGGTACGCCTAGACCTGGACTCAGGCTTGGGCCAAACTTGGGCAGGCCTAAACATTGTTTTGTTTTTTATAATTTTTCCAACCAAAATTTTATTATTTTTCACTAAAAATGACACTCGGCCTGGGGTGAGCAAGGCCTCGGCCCAGACTTTGAGTGGGTCGGGCCACAGACTGGTCTAGGCAGGCTAGGCCCACGGATCGAACCGGGTTTCAAAATGACAACCCAAGGTCTCGGGCTAGGCTCAAGCCTGGGCCTAATCGGGTCGGGCTCACACCAGGTTGCAAGTGGGTTTCGGGCTGTCCACAGGCGGTAGGCTATTTTTACACTCTTGTAGAGATTAGTTAAGCTTTACCGCTTTAACTTTTCGCATGACTACGCCATATGGAGGGGATTCCCTCCGGTCTACTGTTACTCATCACAATTCTGTTTTGATATTCGAACAGTTTATTTTATTAGGCATTTTGTGTATAAGATTTATACAAAAAAAAATTTATTGAATTAATAATCGTAACTTATTTAATTTATCGCATTTGTTACAAAATATATATATAGATATATATGATTTATTTTTAAAAATATAATTGTCAATCTTAAATTTTAAATTTTTTTTTTTTTTTGACATACTTCTAAATAAAAAATTACTAAAGATAATATGACTTTTTTATGTGATTCCAAACATTTTATAAAGGGTTATTTTGGGAAATGATTTTTTTCTAATTTTTTAAACTAAAATATGAGATAATTTTTAATTTTTTACACAAAAAATACAAGAGCTAGAGTAAATGGGAAACTTTTTTTTTTTTTTTTTTTTTTTGTTTGGGTTGAAAAAAGTAAAAAAAGAATGGACATTTTGACTATTATAGTATGTTCCCAAACTTGCAACCTGCTTTATTTTATGACCAAATCATTGATTTATGTTGTTTTGGTTCATGTAAATATTGTTCTTTACGAAAAATATGTAAGAGCATAATGGTGTGCTATATGTCTTGCTACTGTTATATTTTGCCTTGAAATTTTCAATTTTTTACTCCAATGGTAAGGCATATGACTTGCTATATATTATCTGTAGGTAAATATTGTGTCAAATATAGCACAAGTTTTGCTTATAGTTAAAATCTTTGTGTCTCTCTCTCTCTTTCTTCTTTTTTGAGAACATGAGAAATATTATATTAATAAACAACAACATTACATAAACAAGATCTCAAAGGGCCATCCCATCTAAACAACAAAAAACAAAAAATAAATTTGCTGAAAAAATAGTTACGAGTTAAGTAAAACTGTCGATCTTCTCAAAGATGTGGATTGGAAAGCAATCTGTTTGAAAGCTTGTCGCCCCCATTGACATCGTCCCCATTGTTGTTGCCCAACTCCGCTGCCGCCACCATCGGACATCGAACACCGCCAGAAGCTAGAGTTAAGAATGAAATACACCCACAATGATATGAGAGAAGCCTTGAGAGAGGAGGGAGCCATTGTAAGTGTCAAAAATCTAAAAATCTATGCCAAAATCAAAGGAAAAACTCTCAAAACCCCTATTTCGGACATAAAAACTCCAGGTCTATACTCGAAAACTGTAGATCTATACTCTAGGAGTGTAGATCTACACTTTAGTAGTATAAAATGGGTTGCCAGATTACCACCACAAATCACCTAGTGAGAGAGGCTCTCCCTCTTTCTCTCTCTCTCTCTCTCTCTCTCTGTAGAGATCCACATATAGCATCTTGATTTGACATTTTATGTGAAAAGTTGAATTTTTTTTACGTTGTATCATTGGAGAAAAATTGCTAAAATTAAGAGGGTATTTGGGATGATCTAAATAAGTATATTTTTGACTTTTTACAAAAAAACGTAAAATATGGATTGAATTTGAAATGATATGATAGAGAAGTAATGTGACCCAAATAAGATAATTATTATCAAAATAGGATAATGTGCTATTTTAACACATATCAAACACCCCCTACATATTTTAACACTATTCATTATTAAATTATAGCAATAATTAACTCTTTACCTATCCAACTATTGGAGATACTCCAACATGTTTAGAGTTGCAATCATCTGAATTCTACTGTCGTATTTCAGGTGATGGCACTCTATTAAGCAGCGGGAGCAATATGTACAGCCAGTTGGGCAAAGTAATTCAAGATTTGGGAATGCTGCCAGTCAACACAAAGTTTCCGTCCTATTTCAATTGCATCAAGACTTGGCCATTCTTTGGACATGAGCCAAATTGCAAGGTCGGACGACGCAAAAGATACCACGGGCATTGTGCCGCGGAGATGGAACCAGAGTACTCAGCTCGGGAGGGATGGCCCGGAGAACCACCCACTGCTCCGTGCGCATTCTGTTGCTGTGATGTGACATCTAAAAGGCAGGTATGGGTTTGGGGCAGTGGTATCCATTGGTGAAGATGAGCCAAAGTTAGTTGAATATTTGGAAGGTTCTGAGGTTTTGCAAGCTGTTTCCGGCTTTGATCATAATGTTGTGCTGGTTTTTTAATGATGTAGCATGATGAAGGCCTTGAACAGAATTTCTTCTATGAATTTGTTACAGTTTGTTTTGGGAGCCGCGAATAGTATACAAAACAAATAAAGTTTCACTGTGATCTAAATGTTTCACTGTGATACTTTTTGCATCCTCTTCTTTATTGATATAAGTATCATACTTGTTATGTTTTTCCATCAATAAAGCTTCTCTTTTGCCGATCAAAAAAAAAAAAAATACAAAACAAATAAAGTTTACAAATTTAAATTTATAAAGAAAAAATTAAATTAAAGATAAAGAAAGAAAGGAGAAATAAAATGAGAGAGACTATTTGTTACTTTTGTCTCATTAGAATGAAAAATAAGAAAACCATAAACAAATATTACTCTAATAAATCATTCTTCTTTAATTACCCATAAAAAAAATAATTTGATGTAATTTCAATTACTTCTCATTTTCCTTTCTAAAGTCAAATACAAGATCCAAAACATAGTACAAGATACAAAATATTAATACTTTTTGGTTTTAAGTCTTCAAATACAAATTTTGAGAATTTTGTTTTTTTGTGTATGTTTGTCTTAAGTGAATTATTTAAATATTTTAATCAAAATTTTTTTTTGTACGTTTTTACATGCACAGGAAAAGTAAAATAGTTAAAGAAAAAATATTTTAAAAAATTAATTAAATGCAAAAAAATATAAAAATTCAGTACATTTTCATAATTTTTTGTATTTATTATTATAAGATTTCTCCACAAATATTTTATTTTTTAGGTACATATAAAAAAAATTGAAAAAAAAATTGACTTAAATATTAAAAAAAATTCACTAAATATGAAAAAATACGAAAAATAAAATTCAAACTATATTTGAAAATTCAAAATCAAACAAAATGATTAAAAAATAATGATACATAATTTTTTTTTATACAAATGTATTACAATGTGACTAATTCATATAAATCTCATCCAAAATAATAAAACAGTGATAATTTTAAAATTATAATGTTGGATGTATTATTTCGAAATAAAAAAAACACTAGCTGAGCAAATTGCAATATAACCTACCTTTCTTTTCAGGGCAATGATTGGTGGCCACAAATTCTGTGGCTCAAATAGTCTGAAAATGCCAAAACGACGTCATTTTGGCATTTTCGGGCCATTTGAGCCACAGAATTTGTGGTCACCAAACATTTTCCTTCTTTTCAACATAAAATCCAAAGCGCATACTAGGATAGAAAGTTCATTTGATTAAATTTAGTTTCCAGTACATGACAGGTGAGGAAAACATAGTAAAAGGATGTACCCCCAATACATGACAGGTGAGGAAAACATAGTTTCCAGTAAAAAAATAATTTGATTCAAGTAATTTCAAATACTTCTCATTTTCCTTTCTAAAGTCAAATAAAAGATCCAAAACATAGTAAAACGATGTACTCTCAGTGTACGAAACTTCTGCTTAAGGGAGGTCTGGAGAAGAGTTGATGTACGCAACCTTATCCCCGCAAGCGGAGAGGCTGTTTCTGCGACTCGAACTTGTGACCACCAGGTCACCAAGGTGTAGCTTCACGCTACACCAGGTGTAACGCCCCAACTTCCAGGCCGTTAATTAAGTACAATATTACCACACAAATAGGATAGATAACCAAAACATCTTAATATACATATATAACCAGAGTTAGTATCATGGATCATTCGTTTATTTTCCATTGCAGGATTACAAGACATTGAAAACAAAAACAACTAGTCTAAGTCTTCAAATGAACCACCGCTCCAACACTTCATCGTATTTGCCTTTGCAATAACTTTCATCATTATAACTGCTTCACCACCTGGCATGACACGCCATGAGCTTGGAATGCCCAGTAAAAACACACACATCCCCATATCTTCTATCAACCAATCAACCATACATAGGACAAATTGGGTAACATAACATGCAAAATTACAACAAGGATTCTATGAATTAGGAGTTTGCCTAGACATCTAGGATCCCCCAAAGAGATCCTTCTACCCAACCACAAGGCTTGAACACCGGACTATTCAGAACTCTCATTTTTGCTGCTTTGCAAACCTTACCACCTATGCCACCTCTGGTTATTTACCGGGTTTTAGTGACATTGATGACTCAAAAGGGACGGCCAAACAAGTGGTGCTCGCTTACACCCACATCGTGCCTAGGCCTTGCTTACACCCTGCACATACCATACCAATCGTGCCTAGGGCTCGCTTACACCTGCACATATCATACCAAAGGGCTCGGCTTACACCCTGAACCACCGCATAGAGTCTGAATACATCCGTGTCAACCTAGGGTCGTTTAAGACCGCTTGCGCAAGACTTAACTCATATTGGTTTTAATTCCATTCACACGTTCAATACATAAATATTTCTGAAGCACAAGGGGTGAACGTCACCACATAGCAACCCCTTTCCATTTCCCATTTATTAGATCTTTTGCCAAGCAAGCTAGTCACATTCGGTAATTCGGTAATTTAAAAGAGCATGAGACAAACATAAGAAATGAAATGTAGCCATGATAAATCATAATAGGTATGGTAAGGCAAGAAAATAACATTAGGCATGCTTTAAAATACTTAGAGACACAAAACAACAACAACACATTTCCAGCACTGTTCGTTCTGCAGGGCTAACAAGAACGCTTTGGTAAAAATACTTATAGGTCAAATTAGGGGCTGAATTGGCACAGAAACAATATTCAATCTGTCTAGTTTCAGTTCCAATTTTCAGAAGTTGCACAGCACCTCCACAAATTCATCTACAAACTATATTCGAAAACCTGTCCAGATTTGTCTCCCTTTGGGGAAACTAACTTTTCTCTCAATCTACTCGATGGTTTTCACTCAAATAAAATCTGTTGGAAAGAGGACTCAGAGTTCTAAATTTTGATAGAAGAACCAACATGAGGTGATTTTTCTAGAATGTTATAAAATTGCTAAAAGTGGACTGTTTTTTAGAGATTCAGGACCAGATTTTTCAACAATTTATCCAAGCCCTAAAAACAAACAATTTGGAGCTAATAAAATTTTCACAAACTCTAAACACACAAAATATCCTACCATAAATTCAGATTTGAGAATTAAATAGATTTGATATTTATTTTAAATTAGGGAAGTTGCAGCAGTGCCTAATTTTACAAATTTGTAAGACAATGGCAATTGATCATATCCACACTTCAACATACACCAAAAACCCTATTTACCATTAATTTGCAACACAAGAGGCATATTAGACAATAGAAGGAGATGGTGAAAGAATTGGAGAAGACGAAGGAGGGGTATGTTCTTACCTTTTTGAGAGTCACCCTTATTATTATTATTTTTTTCTTCTTCTTCTGCTCTACTTCCTTTGATCACACTTTCACCCTCTCACCCTCTCCCTAGGCTGTTGAAAATGTGGTGAAAATTGAGACAAAGTTCTCAATTTATAAGCCATGAAATAGGGCTAGCTTAATGACTAAGAAAAAGCATAAAAATCTAGATATTTTTCAATTGCTCAAATAAGTATTAAAATAAATAATAAAACTATTTATTTAAAGATATGTGTAGATATTTATTTAAAGATATTTATTTGCTCAATTAAATAATAAAGGTTCAAAGAAAATAATAAAAATTCAAAGAACTAATAAATATTCAATTAGGCTAAAAATAAATTTGATGAATTAATTTAGAAACTAGGAGGTACATAAATAAAAGCCAAGCGTTAGGGTATTTCCAAATATAAAAATGGCATTCTATGATTTAATTATAATACAAAATAAAATACAGAAAAATAATTCTTTCTTGGACCATTTTGTAAAATTTTATAAAATTTGGGATTAAAATGTAATTAACCTAAGGCTTAGGGTATCAAGTGTAATTACCAAAAATTAGGGTCTCTACACCAGGTCTGCCCTTCATCCAAAACATAGTACAAGATACAAAATATTAATACATTTTGGTTTTAAGTCTTCAAATACAAATTTTGAGAATTTTGTATATTTTTGTCTTAAGTGAATTATTTAAATATTTTAATCAAAAAATTTTTTTTTGTACTTTTTACATGCACATGAAAAGTAAAATATTTGAAGAAAAAATATTTTAAAAAATTCATTAAATGAAAAAAAAAAATATATATATATATAAATTCAGTTCATTTTCTTAATTTTTTGTATTTATTATTATAGGATTTCTCTCCACAATTATTTTATTTTTTAGGTACATATAAAAAAATTGAAAAAAACTGACTTAAATATTAAAAAAAAATCACTAAATATGACAAAATACGAAAAATAAAATTCAAACTGTATTTGAAAATTCAAAATCAAACAAAATGATTAAAAAATAATGATACATAATTTATTTTTTTTACAAGTGTATACAATGTGTCTAATTCATATAAATCTCATCCAAAATAATAAAACAGTGATAATTTTAAAATTATAATGTTGGATGTATTATTTCGAAATAAAAATACCATAGAAACCACATTACTGTGGAGATGTCCAGGCAAACAGAGGGCTGCATCATATAGTCAATAAAACAAACAACACCAATTGCAATATAATTATATAACCTACCTTTCTTTTCAACATAAAATCCAAAGAGCATACTATGATAGAAAGTTCAATTGATTAAAAAATATATATATATAATCACACTTAATTGAAAAGTGACATAAAAAATAAATATTATCACACTCAATCAAATTAAGTGTGATTAAAATATCAATATAATTTTTTTTATCACACTTCCAATAAAAATGAGATCTTTTTTTTTTGTCAAAGTGTGATATTTAACTATTTTTGTAGTAGTGGAGAAACAGAGAGAGCAAGAGACTGAACTTATTTGGGTCTATGTACATATTGATAGAAAATAAATTGGGCGGTAATGTAAGAGTGTATTCCCACCAAAAACATGAATATGTGTTTTTGAAATTGTTTAACTTTATTGCCAACAAAATGTTTTTTGGTCCCTAAAAATAAGTATTTTGCCGACCACATTTTTGGTCGGCAAAGATCAAAAGTAAAAAAATTTCATTAATATTTGGCGACGAAAATATTAGTCGTAGAAAGGTACCTTCGCCGACAAATCTTTTTAGTCGCCAAATCTCAATCAACGGCGACTAAAATATTAGTCGCTAAAAGTACTAATTTGGCGACTAATTTTTTTTAGTTGCTGAAAATAAGTTTTTGGCGACCAAATTTTTGGTCGCCAAAAAAATGTGACCTTCCGCGACCAAATTTGTAGTTGGTCGGCAAAAGCATACCACTTTCTGCGACCAACTCATTTTTTGGTCGCCAAAATATAACATTCTGCGACCAATAATATTTGGTCGCCAAAAATAATGATCATTCACGACTAATTAATATTTAGTCGCCAAATGTCATTTTTTTGCGACCAAAATTTTTTTGATCGGCAAAAGTGGTCGGCAATTGTGTAAATTCTTGTAGTGGGTGATGGCACTCTATTAAGCAGCGGGAGCAATATGTACGGCCAGTTGGGCAAAGTAATTCAAGATTTGGGAATGCTGCCTGTCAACACAGTTTCCGTCCTATTTCAATTGCATCAAGACTTGGCCATTCTTTGGACATGAGCCAAATTGCAAGGTCGGACGACGCAAAAGATACCACGGGCATTGTGCCTCGGAGATGGAACCAGAGTACTCAGCTCGGGAGGGATGGCCCGGAGAACCACCCACTGCTCCATGCGCATTCTGTTGCTGTGATGTGACATCTAAAAGGCAGGTATGGGTTTGGGGCAGTGGTATCCATTGGTGAAGATGAGCCAAAGTTAGTTGAATATTTGGAAGGTTCTGAGGTTTTGCAAGCTGTTTCCGGCTTTGATCATAATGTTGTGCTGGTTTTTTAATGATGTGGCTTGATGAAGGCCTTGAACAGAATTTCTTCTATGAATTTGTTACAGTTTGTTTTGGGAGCCGCGAATAGTATACAAAACAAATAAAGTTTCACTGTGATCTAAATGTTTCACTATGATGTTTTTTTGCACCTTCTTCTTTATTGATGTAAGTATCGTACTAGTTATGTTTTTCCATCAATAAAGCTTCTTTTTTGCCGATCAAAAAAAAAATACAAAACAAATAAAGTTTACAAATTTAAATTTATAAAGAAAAAATTAAATTAAAGATAAAGAAAGAAAGGAGAAATAAAATGAGAGAGACTATTTGTTACTTTTGTCTCATTAGAATGAAAAATAAGAAAACCATAAACAAATATTACTCTAATAAATCATTCTTCTTTAATTACCCATAAAAAAATAATTTGATGTAATTTCAATTACTTCTCATTTTCCTTTCTAAAGTCAAATACAAGATCCAAAACATAGTACAAGATACAAAATATTAATACATTTTTGTTTTAAGTCTTCAAATACAAATTTTGAGAATTTTGTTTTTTCGTGTATTTTTGTCTGAAGTGAATTATTTAATTGTTTTAATCAATTTTTTTTTGGGTACGTTTTTACATGCACAGGAAAAGTAAAATAGTTGAAGAAAAAATATTTTAAAAAATTCATTAAATGCAAAAAAATATAAAAATTTAGTACATTTTCATATTTTTTTTGTATTTATTATTATAAGATTTCTCCACAAATATTTTATTTTTTAGGTACATATAAAAAAATTGAAAAAAACTGACTTAAATATTAAAAAAAAATCACTAAATATGACAAAATACGAAAAATAAAATTCAAACTGTATTTGAAAATTCAAAATCAAACAAAATGATTAAAAAATAATGATACATAATTTTTTTTAATACAAATGTATTACAATGTGACTAATTCATATAAATCTCATCCAAAATAATAAAACAGCGATAATTTTAAAATTATAATGTTGGATGTATTATTTCGAAAAAAAAAAAAAAAAACACTAGCTGAGCAAATTGCAATATAACCTACCTTTCTTTTCAGCATAAAATCCAAAGAGCATTCTAGGATAGAAAGTTCATTTGATTATCCAGTACATGACAGGTGAGGAAAACATAGTAAAAGAATGTACCCCCAATACATGACAGGTGAGGAAAACATAGTTTCCAGTAAAAAAATAATTTGATTCAAGTAATTTCTAATACTTCTCATTTTCCTTTCTAAAGTCAAATAAAAGATCCAAAACATAGTAAAACGATGTACTCTCCGTGTACGAAACTTCTGCTTCAGCGAGGTCTGGAGAAGAGTTGATATACGCAGCCTTATCCTCGCAAGCAGAGAGGCTGTTTCTGCGACTCGAACTTGTGACCACCAGGTCACCAAGGGGTAGCTTCACGCTACGCCAGGTCCGCCCTTCATCCAAAACATAGTACAAGATACAAAATATTAATACATTTTGGTTTTAAGTCTTCAAATACAAATTTTGAGAATTTTGTATATTTTTGTCTTAAGTGAATTATTTAAATATTTTAATCAAAAAAAATTTTTTGTACTTTTTACATGCACATAAAAAGTAAAATATTTGAAGAAAAAATATTTTAAAAATTCATTAAATGAAATATATATATATATATAAATTCAGTTCATTTTCTTAATTTTTTGTATTTATTATTATAGGATTTCTCTCCACAATTATTTTATTTTTTAGGTACATATAAAAAAATTGAAAAAAATTTACTTAAATATTTTAAAAATTCACTAAATATGACAAAATACGAAAAATAAAATTCAAACTGTATTTGAAAATTCAAAATCAAACAGAGTGATTAAAAAATAATGATACATAATTTATTTTTTTTACAAGTGTATACAATGTGTCTAATTCATATAAATCTCATCCAAAATAATAAAACAGTGATAATTTTAAAATTATAATGTTGGATGTATTATTTCGAAATAAAAATACCATAGAAACCACATTACTGTGGAGATGTCCAGGCAAACAGAGGGCTGCATCATATAGTCAATAAAACAAACAACACCAATTGCAATATAATTATATAACCTACCTTTCTTTTCAACATAAAATCCAAAGAGCATACTATGATAGAAAGTTCAATTGATTACATTTAAAAACAGAACACAATGAGAATGAGACAGCTAAATCATAACTTCAACATTATTAAAATCTGTAACCTGTTGATGTTGTGCAACATGATAATGTAGCAAGCCAAATTTTGCAAAGCAAAATGTTGCATTGATCCCTTGCACCAGGAGAGTTAAACTGGCCCATGGGACTTAGCAAATATACATTTGGAATCAATCTCCACCGATGAATAAAGGTACTGGACAAAATGCAACGATGTGAGGAAGCCAATAGTGCTGGTAGATAGCATGATCGCAATGGCCATGATCAGTGAATACCCAAGATAAAGTATAGCCGACACAGACCCATTCAAGCCCTGAAGGTCAAAAATCAGGTAATAGGTGGACTAGAGGAACACATAGAGAGCAATGGAACCTGATGTATAGAATGCTTTCCACCACCACTGCCAATCCTCACCACAGAGATGCATGTAGGTAAGGACCACATGAAAGAAATATTGAGAGAGTGATTGAAAGAGCTAATACACTCTGTGATTCAATTGTGTATTAAACATGAAGAGAAGGCTCCATTATATAGGAGAGCTAATACAACATCATTATGATACTACATTATGAAAGAAAACATATAAAAATAAAAAGTAGCCGAAAGTTGAAGGCACTACCTAAAGCACTACAATAAATCATCTGATGGAGAAGCACTAACTATTAAATATATATTAATGATATAAGCATGCAGCTGGTATTATTAACAAATAGCTTGCTTGATTTTCAATACTCCCCCTCAAGCTACGTTGTAGATATTAATCATTCCCAATTTTTCCGTCAGATCTTCGAAGTGAACGCGAGCAAGAGCTTTTGTGAGAATGTCAGCCTTTTGATCGTTTGTTGGAGTGTAGCTGACTTGAAAAACTCCTTCTTCAATCTTTTCCTTGATAAAGTGTCGATCTATCTCCACGTGTTTCGTTCGATCATGATGAACCGGATTCTTAGCTATACTGATGGCGGCTTGGTTGTCGCAGTATAAAACCATGGGATGCTCAGATGGAACCCGTAATTCTTCTAACATCCTGTTCAACCAGATTCCCTCACAGATACCTAGTGCCATAGCACGAAATTCTGCCTCAGCACTACTACGGGCTACCACTGACTGTTTCTTGCTTCGCCATGTAACCGCGTTCCCCCAAACAAACGAACAATAGCCAGAAGTTGATCTTCGATCAGTCAATGAACCTGCCCAATCTGCATCTGAAAAAATCTCAATTTTTCTATTTCAAAAAAAAAAAAAAAAACAGAACACAATGAGAATGAGACAGCTAAATCATAACTTCAACTTTATTAAAATCTGTAACCTGTTGATGTTGTGCAACATGATAATGTAGCAAGCCAAATTTTGCAAAGCAAAATGTTGGATTGACCCCTTGCACCAGGAGAGTTAAACTGGCCCATGGGACTTAGCAAATATACATTTGGAATCAATCTCCACCGATGAATAAAGGTACTGGACAAAATACAACGATGTGAGGAAGCCAATAGTGCCGGTAGATAGCATGATCGCAATGGCCATGATTGGTGAATACCCAAGATAAAGTATAGCCGACGCAGACCCATTCAAGCCCTGAAGGTCAAAAATCAGGTAATTGATGGACTAGAGGAACACATAGAGAGCAATGGAACCTGATGTATAGAATGCTTTCCACCACCACTGCCAATCCTCACCACAGAGATGCATGTAGGTAAGGACCACAGATACTTCTGCACATATGATGACCAACAACAAGAAGGAATCCAAAGACATAATAGAACATCCTGAGCCAGATGCTAGAGAGGATGAAGAAAAGTTCAATGAATATTGTTCCAAATGGAAGGGTCCCAGCCCCAAGAACCAGAAGCCATGATGGATATTTGTGTGCAGGGATCTCTCTTGATATTTCGCTGGTTAGTATAGGGTACTGAATAGGCTCAGCTTGTGTTCCTAAGAAACCTCCCAGAAGGGTGAGTGGCACTGAAATGCAGAACCAGATAGATAGGAGAACAAAATAAAGAGAAATGGGAATTGCACGGGTGCTTTTGCTATCCCAGAGAATAAAATTCAGCACAGTGAGGATAACAAAACAAATTCCAGGGAAGAAGCATGCAACCAACCAGGCAACTGACCTCCAACCATCTGAAGTCCCCTTGATCGTTATCCACAAGCGTACAGCAGCATAACCAGCAATAGTCCCCAGGAAAAGATAAAAAATTATCATACCCCGTCAACAACATTCCACGAGAAGCTGGTGACATGAAACCAAAGGCAGCAAATACAATAGTAACAACAGCTGTCCCAGTGATCTGAACCCCGTCTCCAATCATCACACATAGTAGCTTTGAGTGATTTGGTTCTCTCAACACATCGCCCACAACAAGCCTCCAGCCTGAAAGCTGCTTGTTCATTTGTACTTGCGCTTTTTTGTCCAATTCCTCATACATTGTCAAATCACTTCTGACTGTCCGTAAACATATAAGAAAAACAATACCAGCTAAGATAAAGATCACCATTAGCAGCAGATTCATTGACATTCATTCGAAAACAGTATGGAGAGTTGAGAATCTGGTCTCCCATGAGGAGTTATCCAAGATTCTCTGCACTTTTCTTTATTCCTGTACGGGGTATGCAGTACTGGAGGCTGTAATAGCTGATGGGAAGCGCAGTTTCAATAGAGGTCAATGAATTAACTTTGGCATATATTTCGTCACCTGTTGAATATGTATGCATGTAGTTTTCTGAAGGATAAAAGCCATTGCAGGCTTGTGAAACAAGAACTGTATAGCTGAAAGCTACCCAATATGCCCTTTTTGGAATCAACTCACAAGCCATTGAGTTTGAAAAAGGAACACAGAGTAGATCCCTCAAAACTATTCTTAGTCTAAGCTATGGTCGAAGGCTTATTCAACATCAAATCTGCAGAAGTGAAATCTTCATGTCAGTCTTCGAAATTGATCTCACCTAATTTATCTAACAAGCAATAAGGTCTCCAACAGCCATCCCTTCCCAAAGAAAATATAAAATTTGCTATATGGAACAAGAAAAGAACAAGTAAAAGAAAAAGTTTGCCTCCGGTCCATAATTTGAACGGGATGGGATGTTTGGGCGCGCGGCGTCTACCACAGATTCCATTTTGATGATTCGAGTCGTTCATTTTATAACATTCTTCGTGTCTATCATCTATGAAAAAAATGAAAAAGTTACGATTATTGGATCGACTTAATTTTTTTTCCATAAATGATATATACACGAAGAGATTTACAAAATAAATAGTAAGAATTATCAAAACAAGAACCCGTGCTGACCCCACATACCCCTCCATGTGAGAACCGGAGGTAAATCCTAACCCTTCGGGTCGGGTTAAGTGGGTGTTTTGGCAGATTAACTGCAACCCAACTCGAACTCGCGAAAACAAATAATTTGGGCCAGCACCCCGCCTGCTACGTGTCACGCATCCACCCAAAAGTGTTCAGGTTGGCGGGTCGGTCGATCCGGTGCTCAACCCTACAATTAACCCTTCCTATTTCAGATAAATAAAGGACAAATTACATTGGTAATCCTGCATTTTGTTTCTTGTGTCATTTTAGTCCCTACACTTTTAATTGTCTCAATTTCGACCCTTAATTTTAGATTTTGTGTCAATTTAGTCCAATTGATAATATCTTTGTGACAAAAAATTATCACAAAATTGGTTGAGGTTAACTTAAGCAAACTTATAATTTTGTCTTTAAAATCATGCCCTTATGTCCATATTTTTTTTATTAAAAAATGCTACCAATTGTATTCAATAAGAGTAATTAAGACAAAATAAAAAAATTCAAGATTAAAATCAAGTCAATTCAAATAATAGAGACCAAAATGACACAATAATTAAAATACCAATGTAGTTTGCACATAAATAAAGTATCGAAAGCGTCCTGCCCCATATACATACGGTAAATACATTACATGCATACATACATGAACTAAGAGCATCTCCAACGGTGAACTTTTTTTTTCACCAAATCTGAGTAAAAAATGACTCATTTCACCAAATCTGATATCAGTAGCTCCAACGGTGCATCAAATCCCGTATCAAATCCCGTAGGTCAACCGGTTGGTCGACCGGTGGGTTGACCGGTAAGCGTAAATATATATATATATATATATTTTTGCAGCTTGAAACATTTTCGTAACCACTCTCCATAACCACTCTCCGTCAAATTCTGAGGAAAGTTGAAACAGAGCTCATTGATTCCATAACCACTCTCCATCAAATTCTGTGAAACACCCAAAGGAAACCCAAAATTATCTGGATACAACTGTGCCCATCATATACGCAAACAAGACCAGAAGCGAAATGGGTTTTTGATTCAAAACAAGAACTTCATTGATTGTTTTGGTATGTAATTGTTAACATACAGCTTGGTTTTGGTATGTAATTGTTAACATACAGCTTCATCATCTTCATCAAGAACTTAGTATGTAATCATAACAACTTCATCTCTGTTTTGGTTTTGGTGGGTTGACCGGCCAGTCAACCGGTAAGGCAAAATGTATATATATATTTTTTTTACCTGTTTGAACCTTTTTTGACCAGTTTGAACCAACCTATTTGAAAGGAATTCGGTCGACCGGTTGGTCAACCGGGTCCTCCCTCCAACGGTCACAAATAGTGTTTTGGTGAAATCAATATCTTCTCCTCAGTTTGATGAATTGTTTGATGAAATCTCAATCTGATATCGATTTGGTGCAACCGTTGGAGTAGTAAACAGTAACTTTTTCATCAAAATTTAAATTTGATGTCAACTTTGGTGAACCGTTGGAGATGGTCTAACAAGTAAACAAAATACTATATTTGTTCTCAATTATCAATCTACAAATCCATTCAAATCAATGGCAGAGAAAAATTGAAAGCAAGAACAGACAACTGAACACAATTCCACAACTCTACAAACAACAAACAAATCAGAGGACCTCACCAACAGCCCGAACTGATCACTGTGTTCTTCATATATATATATATATACAGATACACATATATGTATGTATGCATCGATGGAGAGAGAGAGAGAGAGAGAGAGAGAGAGAGAGATTGAAGACGCACCAATGGCAGATCGCGTAACTCAAAAACAGTCTGGTTCGATTCGACTCGGTTAGTCCCGAGATCAAAGGTTGTAGCATCGATACAGATTATTCAATTTTATGGGGTTGACATTTTGTTTATAGCCTATATGTATCTACATTTCGATGATCACATAATTCGAGTTCAATAGTGACCATTTGTAACGCCCTCAAAATAAACCCATTATATGTATATCATCAACATGCATTACTTAAAGAAAACAATTTATTTATTCATTCATCAGAGTATTACTAAATAAAAACATTACATGTAACATCAAATTAAATGCCCTATGGGCTTACATCTTTCCAAGCCAACACTTGGATACAAAATATGAGTTCATCAATGTCATAATTGTACTTTTTAAATTGTTTATTAATTTAACAGAAGGGCAAAATAGGAAATTTACATTATTTTTGTACTTGATTTATAAAGAAGGACTAATATTTTGGGACAATGAAAAATAGAATAAGGGACTAATATTTTGGGACGGAGGGAGTAAATAAATTGAATGATCGTAATATATTTAATTTATTTAACTTATCACACAAAAGAAAAAATTATTTATTTTTAAAAATACAAATTTTTTTTTTTGTGACAACACAATAAATTTAATAGATTATGATTATCAAATCGATCTATTTTTTAAAAAATAATATACATAAAGTACTCGACAAAACAAATCGTTCAAATCATTTACAGCGAGCTTCACGGATCTGATGAAATGAACAGTTTAGATCATCGAAATGAGACTTATGGTGAGCCCCATAGATCCGAACAGCACCGTCACAATTATGGATCAAAGGAAATGTATCTATATATCATTTGTCTATATACATATACATATATATATATATATATATATATTAATTTTTTTATCTATCTATATATACATATCATCTCTTTATCGACTTTATCACCTTCATCAACTTCACCAACATCACCATCCAAATCACCATTTTTATTGCCACCGAACTCCATTACCGCCACCATGAGCATCACTATCACCACCACCTTTCAACACGAAACTCACCTCATTCACAACCAAGTTCCATTACCACCACCATCACCGCGAGTTCCGTTGTCAATGCCGAATTGCCACCACCACTATCACCAACTCAATTACCACCTAGAACTATCACATCATGTTATAAGTGAAGAAGAAGAAAAATAAAGAAGACGGAGGAAAAAGAAACAAAAGATGAATTTTTTGGAATTTTCAAAGTTAGTTTTCGGACAGCTTTTGGCATACCAAAACCGCCCATTACACAAAGAAGTGAGAAAGCGAGGTCTTGTAGGACAAAATAGGAAGTGAGGTGAAGAGAATGGTGAAAGAATGAAGTATAACCATCAAGAATAGAGCAAGATGTGAAGTCCGAAAGATGACTCGAAGAAAAGTCAGAAACGAGAAAAAGTCTTTTTTTTTTATTATCAACTTTCGGAGTTCTGACGACATGCAAAAAGAGGAAGACAGAGACGTGTGAGAGGTGATACGAAAATTAGGCCATGAGGTGAATTCAACAACGTAAAAAATAAGGCGAAACGGAATTATGACAAAAGAGATGAAGGGCTTGAAATGGTAGTTAGTGGTGGTGGTGGTTTGCTAGTAAAAAAGAATGAGTCTGCATCTTTCTTTTGAAATTTGAGGTCAAAATATAATTTTTTTTAACTTTCTCCGTTTTAAATGTGACGATAGAGGCAAAATTGATACAATTTCAAAAACTCGATTATTACAACAAAAAAAGGTTTTTATTCTACGACGTGCAGCGCATGTCATATTATGACCAATTATGGAAAATCATTCACTTTCAACGACATGCTTCGTACACCGTTAAAAATTATATAACGGCAGATTTTGTGCGTCGTTGTTACTTTTTCTATGACATGCTATAGTACGCCGTTAAAAACTATTTAATGGTAGATTTTGTGTGTTGTTGTTACTTTTTTTATGACTACTTTTGCACACCGTTAATTGGCGAGGCAAATAATGACGCTGATTGCACATCGTAAAATATGTAATACAACGACTTATTATGCCTGCCACAGAATATGCAACTTTTTTATAAAAAATTTTTTTTTAAATTCAGCAGGTTCTATTTGACCAATTTTGTATAATCTAACAAATATTACAAACAAGCATCACAAAATATCAATCAACCACCAAATATTATTTGAAACATCAAAAAGAATCTATATCATTAAATTATAAACATTCAACAAGTATCTATACATTCCAAACATTCGAAAACTATATTCTTAAGTTCTAAATTGTACGAAAAGTTTAAACCACCCAAAACTATGCATATCTAACCTTCTAAACATATCGACAACTATTAAGAGATTATCTAAAACTACCGACAACAGTTCATGTAGCAGTTGCAGCTGCAGCTGTAGCAAATCCACTTGCTCTTATCACAAGAACAAGGGTGCCCAATGTATGTGTTAAGGCACCTAAACCCGTGGCAGTAACTAAAACAACTAACCCTGTTGCATTTCTTGTCTGCATGAAAATCCAACCAAATTAACTATGCACTCAGTTTAGTTTACAAGTAAAGTTTTTTGTGTCTAATAACAAGTTCACCCTTCTATGCATGAAATTATTTTCTGCAGTCCGTTAAGCATGTTAGATACTAACAAAATGTGATGAAGTGTTTACTTTCCATTGAGAGAGAGTGAAACTTACTTGTACAGATAAGCAACAATCCCAAGAATTACGCACAACAGTATAATATCAATAAAAAAATTTCGACTGGACCTTAGTTGGAACAAAAGGAAAACTCTCCATCAAATCTAATAAAGGGATCTATAACAAAGCACAACTAAATATAGATAGAAATTTCCTGCCCCCCATCTAACCCCTGGAACACAAATTGATTCAAATCTGTAGAAAATACTGGCTCAATCACCTGATTAACAGTGTCTTTAAGTCTCACATGTTGGAGTGAGTCCAGCACACTCTTGCTTTACACCTCATGCCAACATATCACTCTTGCTTTACAACCCATGCCAACATATCACTTTTCCTTTACAACTCATACCAACAGATTGTAGCTTCTAATATTGTAAAATAGTTTTTCTAGTATCTCTATATATTGTACTATGTTTCATCAAATTAATAAAGAGAAAAGAATTATATTTGATATGGTATCAGAGCAAGATCTTGGGTTCCCTGTTTTTTTATCAGACAGGGGTTCAGATTTGCCTCAGCCTCCATGGCTGAACCCACTGAAACCATCTTGATAATCTAACATCAAAAATGACGGAGGTTTTGTCAAAGGTTCAGACCTCTTCCCCTTCCATCACTGATTCCTCGATGGTTCCAATCAGCATCAAGTTGGATGGTTCCAACTATGGATTATGGTCCCAGGTTGTTGAGATGTACATCTCAGGAAAAGACAAACTGGGATACATCAATGGAGACGACCACCAACCACCAGAAATCGATCCCTCCTTTCGTAAATGGCGCACTGAGAATGCCATGGTGAAAGGCTGGTTAATCAACTCCATGGACCATTCCTTGGTCGTGAACTTTATTCGTTACCCAACAGCTAAGCAGGTATGGGATTCTACTGCCACAACCTACTTCGATGGCACTGACACCTCGCAGGTATACGAGCTCAGACGTCGTGTATCTCGAATGAAACAAGCAGGCGGATCTATAGAAAAATACTATAACAATCTACAGGGCTTGTGGCGAGAAATCGATTTTTGTCGACCGAATCTAATGAAATGTACAAGTGACATACAAAGCTACAACTCCAGTTTACAGGAGGAGCGAGTCTACACTTTTCTTGACGGACTAGATGATTGATTGGATCATGTTCGGAGCGATGTTCTTTGCCTAAAACCTTTTCCTTCAATTGAGCAGGTTTATGCTTACATTCGAAGGGAAGATCTCAAATACCACAACAAAATGGTGTCGCCGAGAGGAAAAATCGACATATTTTGGAAACAGCTCGTGCCCTTCTCCTTGGAGCAATGGTGCCGAGTTGCCATTGAGGGGCTGTAGTGGCTACTGCCGTGTACTTAATCAACCGTATGCCCTCTAAAATTTTGCACTTTCAAACCCCCTTACACATTCTCTCTACTTATATATCCCTTCTTTCAATATTGATGCTTCCTCCTAGAATTTCCGGGTGTGTTGCTTTTGTCCACCTCCACAAGAATCAACGTACCAAATTGGACCCCTGTGTCGTTTGGTGCTTATTTTTGGGATATGGTTTCCATCAAAAAGGCTTTCGGTGCTATGATCCCACTACCCGCCGCACCTATATCACCATGGATGTTTCATTTCTTAAGTCCGAGAATTTCTATCCTTCCCCGGTATCCACTTCTTCTCTTTAGGGGAAGCCTCACGTAGAAGAGACGAATTGGTTGATGGCTCCCGTCGGTAAGCATGGGCCTGGAAATCGAGAGGTTGAACCACATGAGGTACCACCAGAAATTGACTCTGTCGAGTTGAGACGTGAAGAACCTGGAAATGAAGAAGCTGAAGAACCAGGAAATACAGAGTATACTCGGTCCCCTCACTCCTCAGTACCCGAAGACCCTCCTCCTCCTGAGAATGTCCTTGAGGTAAGTACTCCTACTGCACCTTTACATGCTAATATCTTGGATTCCTTTACTGGTTATGTGTTGCCTTTTAGATACAATCGTGGGAAACCACCAAACAGATACAGCCCAGATAAAGAGGAAAGAAAGTCCAAGTACCCAATTACAAATTATGTATCTACTCAAGATCTGTCCAAGCCGCTCAAGACTTTCACTCAAACACTATCCTCCTACTATATTCCCAGTAGTGCTGAGGAGGCGTTATCTGATCCAAAGTGGGCACAAGCAATGCAAGAAGAACAAGAAGCCTTAAAGAAAAATAATACCTGGAAGTTGGTCCCATTACCGGAAGGGAAAAAAATAGTGGGATGCAAATGGGTGTTCTCTATAAAATACAAGGCTGATGGATCAATTGACTAATACAAGGCGAGACTTGTGGCAAAGGGTTTTACCCAAACGTATGGCATAGACTACTCAGAAACCTTCTCACCAGTAGCTAAACTAAATACCGTTAGAGTCTTGCTATCTCTTGTAACAAATTTGGACTGGCCACTACATCAACTCGACGTAAAGAATGCTTTCCTTCACGGAAACCTTGACGAGGAGGTATACATAGATATTCCGCCAGGATACACAGGTTCGGCTGGAACCAAAATTGTGTGTAAATTGAAGAGGGCTTTATATGGACTAAAACAGTCACCGCGAGCGTGGTTTGGCCGATTTAGTTCAGTTATGAGGAAGTATGGCTATTGCCAAAGTAACTCTGACCATACTCTCTTCCTAAAACATCGACAAAGCAAGGTGACAACATTAATAGTCTATGTGGATGATATGATAATTACTGGGGATGACACCGATGAGATCTCGAGGCTACAAGAACAATTGTCTACTGAATTTGAAATGAAGAACTTGAGAGGGCTTAAGTATTTTCTGGGAATAGAGGTGGCGAGGTCAAGAAAAGGCATATTTCTCTCTCAACGGAAATATGTACTAGACTTATTGACGGAAGTGGGATTACTAGAGTGTAAACCTATGGATACGCCGATTGTGAAGAACCATAGGCTTGGAGAATATTCGAATCAAGTGCCTGCTGATAAGGTAAGGTATCAAAGACTAGTGGGAAAGCTCATTTACTTATCTCACACTCGTCCAGACATTGCCTACGCCGTAGGTGTGGTAAGCCAATTTATGCGTAATCCGAGTGAAGATCATATGGGTGCCGTAGTTAGAATTCTCTGCTATCTAAAGTCATCACCAGGAAAAAGACTAATGTTCTCCAAGAACGCTCATCTAAATATTGAAGGATACACGGATGCAGACTGGGCTGGAAATATCTTGGATAGAAAGTCTACTTCAGGCTACTTCACATTTGTGGGAGGAAACTTGGTTACATAGAGGAGTAAAAAGCAGAAGGTAGTGGCATTGTCCAGTGCTGAAGCTGAGTTCCGAGGCATGGCAAAAGGATTATGTGAGCTTCTTTGGCTTAGAGGTTTGCTAACAGAGGTCGGTTTTCCTCCTGATTCTGCAATGAATTTATTCTGTGATAACAAAGCTACCATCAACATATCTCACAACCCAATTCAACATGACCGGACTAAGCACGTGGAGGTAGACCGACATTTCATCAAACAGAACCTGGAAAAGCAGATTATTCAGTTCCATTTCGTTAAATCTGAAGATCAGCTGGCTGACATTCTTACCAAAGCATTTTCCTGCAGAAACTTCAATGACTTACTTGACAAGTTAGGTGTTAAAGACATCTACACACCAACTTGAGGGGGAGTATTGGAGTGAGTCCAGCACACTCTTGCTTTACACCTCATGCCAACATTTCACTCTTGCTTTACAACCCATGCCAACATACACTACTAAAAAAAGTACTTTTTGCAACCGCTACAAGCCGTCGCAAATAATAAAAAAATAGTCGCAAAAGACTTTTTGCGACGGCCCATGCGACAACAAATGAGGGTCGCAAATGTGGGGGTGGCAAATACTTTTTGCGACCGCAAAATAACAGTTGCAAACTATTTGCGACCGTCTAACCTACTTATAGCGACTGATATTTTGCCATCGCAAAAGAGTTTAAAAAAGGCCTACAATGTATTAGCGACCATCTTACCGTCGCAAAAAAAAAAAAAAAACAAAAAAAGAAGAATCATATATATATATATTCAAATATTATATACAATAAACGTAAAGACATATTTGCAAAAATCTCAATATTCATGCATTATTTTTCATTTCTTCCCTCAATAAAATTCTCTTTGAAAAAAAAAAAAACCTATCCACAAATCATACAGATATGTCCAAAGAGGTAAACAAATATCCCTAAAAGAAGAGGCACAAACACATTATTTTCCATTTCTTTCCTCAATAAAACCATATGTAATCAAGGATTTGGGGCAGCTCACTAAAACCAAAACCTGTTTAGGGGCCTCATAATTGGATTATGCGGACCATGAACACAGTCAACGGCAGCGACAGAGCCGTAGCAAAAATATATGTATTCCTTTGCACAACCTGCAAGGGTAGGCTCAAAAAAACTGGCTCTGTAGTGGACACCTGAGACCAGCTGCAATCCGCCCAGAAAAATAGTCCCTGCAGCCATTCTTCATGTCAATGATCTGCCAACAGTGCTTCAGGTTACTACCAACATTCTTTACAATTGTACCACCCATCTTCAATCTTGGAGAATTAGTAGAACCTGTCCAAAATTGTAAATGGAGTGAGTACAACCAAGCAGAAACCCAGCCTATGTATAGGATGCAAGAAACTAATTAAAACATAATGAACGGGCTAACTTCACTCAACCCACAATATATTGGCTCACAACACTCGAACAATAATTTACAACACACAATATTAGAACTAATATCCTCAACCCACAATACAGATCACATGAGCAATATATCCATAAAATGACCTGGTAAAAATACAGGACTATCAAAGTTGCCGAGTAATTTCATAATCACAACGTGTGTAGAAAATTTACAAGACTATTATAGAGGAATACACAATAAAAGGAAATTCAAGGAAAAATTTTGTATTTATGATTGCACATGAGAAGCCAGCTTTGAAGAGCAAAGGCACCATTTCAAATTTCAAATATAAATGGAAATTCAATCAGGAGCTGAAAAAAATAAAGAAAAAGAGTAGCAGCCTTGAATCATAAATTTCTACTGCCGAAGCCAGAGGTCCTTAATAATAGATCTAGGAGGCAGATACATAAAAAAAAAAACCAAATTTATGACATGAACTCAAAAAAAAAAAAAAAAAAAAAAACAAATCAAATGTATGACATGAACTCAAATGGTGAGTAGGGAAGAGTTATTTTACTGTACTAACAATAGCAACAACTAATGTAGTTGTAATTTGTCTAGGAATATATTCAAGGAAAATGATACATGTCACCAAATGAACATTGTGTTGTGTGGATTCAAGTGGGCGTTGAAAAAACAAATGAAATTCATTAGTGATACATTGATGTAGAGAAGTGTATTAAATGAATGAAAATACAAAGAAAAATAAGAATGATACTAAAGAGAGAACTATTTTGTTGAATTTTTTTTACTCAATCAATGACTAACTATAGTTGCCAAAACTATTCCTTTTCTGTTGGGAGTCAATATAGTTGAAAGTTTGAAATCTTCATTGGAAAATCCCATGATCTTGTAGCAAGCTTTGAATAATGTTCTCTACATTACAAGTGGACCAAAGGTTATAATAACTGATTGATTTATAAAGGTGGAAGTATGATGGTTTACTTAGTACCTTAGGCTAAATAGGATATGAGGTAGCCTTCCATGAACTGATTGAGGATATCAGAGAAAGTTCACTCAAAACATGGAACAATTAACATAATAAACTTGTAATCAGTTAACTAAAACCTCAGCTAATTCACTGCAAAAAGGTAACCTTCCATGAACTGATTGAGGAATCAGATAAGGCTATATGCAAAGAACCTGTTTGCATAGTGTCTTTTACAGTTTACACAAAGAACTGGTAAACATTTCAGAAATAGGCGTTCACAGTACCAACACTAAGCAATATATTAGCAACATTCCATCTCGAGAATGTATATTAAGATATTCAAAAGATTTACCCTTCCAACATCTGGGGTACACTTAAAATATGAAAAAGAAAGAAAAATGTTTAATTAAATCTCTCATAAAAGTCTTCGTTTGAAAATAGGACCCCACATAACTGCATGTTATTTACCAGTGGAAGTGATACTCACAATCCCAAGAGAACCAAATTACAAAGATTAGGCAGTAAATAAAGAAGCCCTGCCTAACATGGCAGAGAATGCATATTGTTTACTATATGGAATAAAAAAAGTAAGCTGGTTCACCAATCACCTTGAATCATGGTCTGATGGGGGTAGCTGATTATCATACATGTTGATTTAATATTAGAATATAGTGTTGTACTTAGTTGAATACGAAAAAATGGAGTACTCCACATTAAATAAAGATCATAAATATTATATTAAAAAAAAAAGAGGAAAAAAAAATGTTATGTGATATATAAACAAATTATTTATCAACTAAGGAAATATAGTGATATCCTTCAAGAACTTCATACACATCAAATATCATAAATACATGCAGAAATATAGTAGAGTTGCATACCTATTCATTTTTTTTTGAAGCTTGTTGTCCACTAGATGCATCTGACACCTACAATATGTTAGTATAATGTGTTAATAATTTCCATTCGTATATATACAAATTGATAAAACGTAAAATTCGTTAATTTGTAAGTATTGCATCTCTCTCAAGCTCATACTCCGAGCCACACCCTGTGACTCTAAGAACAAAACACATGCCGTTAGGTTCTTGATCATCGTAGTGAACCTAGACTCAACGTCTTGTGTCACACGCTGTGTGATCTCATCAATAAATGAAGGGGCTGCTAATGATTGGGATGGACCGCTGCCTCGCGCATACACTGCACTCCAGGGCACTCCTCTCCCATAGGTCTTGCAATACCCATGTCCATCATTCCCTACGATTTTATGATAAATCCCATCGCAATACTCAATCGTATGTTGGTCCTTAGGAACTTTCCAAAGATGCACATTATATTCCTCCTACATTTTGAAAACGTAAGGACAATGTTTGGTAAAAAGCAAAATATGTGTAAGAACATTTAAACCATAGACATACCACAATTGCCACCACATCGGGATCATTCAGGTTGTGTGCCCTCTTCCAGAGACTCATCTTATCTATCCGCTCTCCTTTATGTGTCATTTGCAATTTTTTTCAAGTTAGGAGCTGAAGTCTTCACAACATAATAAGTCAAAAGTGCAGCACTAGGTGCAGCCACAAGTGTCACACCAAGTGCACTAGGTGCGGCTGCAGCTGCAGCTGCAACACCAAATGCAGTCTCAGATGATGCTTTAGGTGCAGCCACAAGATCAATACATTGAAACGAATATCTGAGAAAGATGTCCTTCCAGTCGTATGTGGAGGCCTACGAAATCCCTGATTAAAAGAATTCTTCTTAGCAATCGCCTATGACATTGGTTAGAATATCAAACATTAGTTATTTATCATTAAAACATTAATTAAAATTTTATAAAGAATACATATACCTGCACTTCTTTACTCGCCCAATATTGCACAAGTTTCCTCCACTGGGTTGGCACTATGTTACTAGGTACTCTAGAAGCAATGTCCGGATCATTCTTGAATGGAACCCAATACTTAGACTTTGTCTTGCTTTTATGATCTTTCCACGATGTCCTACAAAGTCACATACAAACCTCCTTGAATTCATCTGGACAACATACCAAGTTGTCCTACAAAGCACAAATTGAAAGCCAATTTCATCCTCATAATTATAGAGCATACACAAATGCACAAGCAAGCTAATAACTAATAACTAAACATAAACCCTAACCGTAATTAGCAAGAAATCAGAAATCAAATAACTAATAACTAATAACTCGGAAAAATTCAAAAATCTAAGCATAAACCCTAACCGTAATTAGCAAAAGGGAAAACTATATACCTTCACCTCCTGCCAAATATTCTCCTTTATATCAACATGCATCACATTCCAACTGAGATATGTAAGTGGGACTCTATGCACGTTGCGCACGATCAACCCCAATTGTCCCTTCAACTTTTTGCCATCATCCTCCACCGGCTGAAACTTATCATCAAATTTTACTTGGATCTTAGTGCCTATACCCTATTCCTTTATCCCTCGGGTGAATCCTCGACCTCGTCGTGTTAAGGTAGTTGATATTGTATGTGGAGATGAAACAGATAAAGAAGATGGTCCATCCATAGTGCGAGGTAGCAAAGGACTTGCCCGCACACGTAAAGCCTCATTTATAGTGCAAGGGGCCTTAAAGGTCTTCCTCTTTCACTTCATCCTAAAATGAAAGAAATATGAAAAGGTTAATACACAAGAAATATGGATATCAATTTACTAATAATATAACACAAGATATAAATATAAACAACTGATACAAATCAGTTTCAAAAAAAATAGAACTTCATCAGTAAAGTTTACCTCGAAACATATGGAGAAGATGGTCCATCAATAGTGTAAGGTAGCGAGGGACTTGCCCGCACACGTAAACCCTCATCTATAATGCAAGGGGACTTAAAGGTCTTCCTCTTCCGCTTCATTCTAAAATGAAAGAAATATGGAAAGGTTAATACACAAGAAATATGGATATCAATTTACTTATAATATAACACAAGATACCTATTAGCATCCTCGGTCATCTTTCCAACAATTCTTCCTTTGGGCGATACTGATAACTGTCAAGAGTGCAAGTTAAATTCAAAACCAATTTAATACATGAAAAATAGCATCAACTAACAAGATAAATTCATAAAAAAAACTCCTGCGAATACTGACTAGAGAGGCAACATCAACTCCAATTTCATCTAGGACCTGGTTGGTCAGCTCTCCAGTTTCCTCTTCAATCTGCTTACCTGGGGACATTTACTGTAAGCAAGCTTGTAATTTTATTATTTGTTGCCTAAACTTGATTTGCTGACATATTGAAATTTTAGTTGCCGCCTGCAGAATGTAGATACAAATAAAAATAAGAAGATAAATCTGAATATAAAAACAAGAAAGAGAAATACATCCCAAAATGTACCTCATTTCCTATTTTAGCAGTTCTCTTTATCTCCGTAACAAGCTTCTTTTCCTATATCAACAAATAATTTATAATTAGATCAAACACTAAAAACTTGCAACATAAACATTACATATAAACTCTTTAACATACTTTCAATTGCAAGGTGGTGATTTCTCTCTCAATTGCATTGGCCATTTCAAAGAACAGAGATCCCTATGCAAGTCCACAACGATGTCTCCTAAGCTCGTAACTATCAGAACCGACATTGTAATTGAATAAAAAATAACCACCACAACAAGTAAACATTCATTATAAAAAGAAAGAAAATCTTTATGAAGCTCTACACTTGATAATAAAACAACACATAAACATATATAAATTTCTCACAAATTCAACAATTAAGAATTGAGATATTTTAACAATATTTAAACTTTTCATCAACAATCACAAATGAAGTTCAACACTCTTCATTAACATCAATTGTTGCTCCTTCTATTCCTTCTCTCACCCAACCAATTTCTTCATCACGAAGCATAGCATTGTCTTCCAAATGTTGAGTCATATAGGGTTACTTGAGGGTCATCATTAGAATTCATATCAAAAAGACCTCTTTGAGACATCTTTACCACAACTTGCCAATCTGGTTCCAAGGGATCAGGAACATACCAAACTTGCTCGGCTTGGGATGATAATATAAAAGGTTCATTGCTAACACGATCGGTTGGGTATAACAAATGATTGAAGTTGACTAATGTGAATTTGAAAGCGTCTTCCATTTTCCCCTTAGTGTTATCAACCCAATCACACTTAAACAACACATATTTCATATTGTTAGTGTACCGGATTTCGACAATATCAGTCAGTTGTCCATAGTAGTACACAACACCAACGCGAGGACTCTTGTCCTTCCGACTAGCATAACTCATTATATCAGCCTTCAAAGCTACACCACTATTTTGAGTCACCCGACGATCATCCACAGCCTTCACACGAAAACGAAACCCATTGATAATGTAACCATTGAACCGCCTAGCCAAGGTATGAGGACCATCTGCTAATCTATTGATTTCTTCAGTAAATGTAATATTACTTGTCCTTCGCAAGGTCTGAACCTATTAAAAAGACAAATATAAATTCAACTTCAACTTTAACTCAAAATTTATTCATATTTAGATATGTAAAATGAAATATCTAAATACATACATGGTCCTTAAACCAAGTGTAGAATGTTTCGAACTGCTCAGATTGAATTTGATGATTGCTTGCATGTGGCATTTTTCTCTTGATGACTTCAAGGTGTTTGCTGTGTAAATTGAAAGAGAATAGTAAATATCATATAGATTTCACTTTAGAATTTTACATTACTGGGGAAGTGATAAAATACCTTATGAACGGTGCAACTGAACTTGTGTTGAACAACACATATCGGTGACACTGTTATAATTCATTATCATTAAGATAAAATGTTGTACTTTCGCCTACAACTCGACCCATGTTGTTATCACCTTCGTTGTTTCTCCTCGGTCGATTAGATTTGGTTTCCACATCAATGAGATAGTGAGAACAAAAGTTCATGCATTCTTCCATCAAATACCACTTAGCTATTGAGCCCTCCGGATGAGCTCGATTACGCACATATTGTTTCAATGTAAGAAGAAACCTTTCAATCGGGTACATCCATCGAAACTGTATTGCTCCAGCGATCAAAGCTTCATCAGCAAGATGTATAGGCAAGTGTTCCATTATGTCAAAGAAAGATGGTGGAAAATTTTTTTCAAGATGACAAAGAGTTATTGCGATACAATCCTGAACATATTCCAAATCACTTGTACGATTCACTTTGGAGCACAATTGTCTAAAAAAAGTGGTTAACTCAATCAATGGCTCAATCACATTCTTAGGCAAGGACCTCCGTATAGCTAAAGGAATAAGTTATTACATCAAAATATGACTATCATGGCTCTTAAGACCCCAAATACTTCTATCTTGTAAGCGCACATGTCGCGAGATATTGGATGCATAACCGTCTGGTACTCTTACTTCTTTGAGTACTTTGAGAAACATCTCTTTCTCATCATTGATCATTGTGAATTGTGCAGGAGGTACATAAACTTTATTGAACCCTCTTGACTGCAAGTGCAATGGTTTTCTGATATTCATTTCTTGCAAATCACGTCGAGCATTCACATTATCTTTGGATTTTCCTCCAACTCCTAGTATTGTCCACAATATATTATAGCAGACATTTTTCTCTATGTGCATCACATCGAGATTGTGTTTTATTAAGTTGTGCTCCCAATACGGCAATTCATAGAATATACTTTTTTTCTTCCAATTATGGCTTTTTCTTCTGTTATTTTCCCTCTCTTCTTGTCTCTTGAACATTTCCTTAAGGTCATTCCTCTTGTACTGACTAAAGACACATTCTGATTCCAACTGATGCAACATCTCAAATCCAGATAAAATTTGAGGTTTTAGTCTCCATTCTCGACTACCATGAAATGATACTTTATCCTTTCGAAGTTTATGATTAACTGGTATGAAACGACGATGACTCATGTATGAATACTTCCTACCATGCTTCAACCAATATGATTGAGTTTTCACATTGCAGCAAGGATAAGCATATTCACCTTTCGTACTCCATCCTGATAAGTTGGCATAAGCAGGAAAGTCACTGATTGTCCATAACAAAGCTGCATGCAATTGAAACATTTTATTGGTTGATGCATCAAATGATTGTTCACCTTCATCCCATAATTTCTTCAACTCCTCAATCAATGGTTGCAAATACACATTGATCTTATCGCCAGGTCCTTTTGGCCCATCAATCAGCACAGACAAAATCAGATTTGGTTGCTTCATGCACATCTATGGTGGTAAATTATACGGAATCAACACAATTGGCCAAGCGCTATGAACTATGTTCATTGATCTAAATGGGTTGAATCCATCTGTAGCTAACCCAAGACGTACATTACGACTATTACTAGCAAAACAAGTGTTTCACCGATCAAAGTCCTTCCATGCGAGGGAGTCAGCAGGATGCCTTAACACACTATCATCAACCCGTTCTTCTGCATGCCATCTCATGAGCTTTGCCGTTTTCGATGACATAAACAATCTCTACAACCTTGGCTTCAAAGGGAAATACCTTATCTGTTTTGCTGCTACCCGTTTACCATATTCCCTTTCATCATTTCCAACACTACCATTTTTGTTTCCATCTAGAACTATTGCATATAACACATTTATCATGCTTTGTATCCTCTTTTCAGACCAACATACAACTATTGGGGCAAGCATCGAAAGTCTCATATGTGAAATCCAAATCTGTAGTAACCTTCTGAGCTTGATAATATGAACTTGGAAGTTTTGTGCCCGTAGGAAAAGCCTCATTCAAAGTTCAAGTAACATGTCAACGGACTTGTCGGTCCATTGATTGAGCACCTTCATATGCAAAATTCAAACAATGAATGATAGTGAAGTAAATTTGTGACACCCCGAGTACAGATCGGTTTGTGCATCTTCCAAAAGTTTAAAATATTTCAAAGTTTTATCATTTGCCCCTATCCGAACCGGGTCATCTTCCTCTACATGGCTTGGATCACTTGCCCCTGCTTGGGCTGGATCACTTGCCCTTGCTTGGTCTGGATCATTTGCAATTGGTTCATCATTCTCAATACCCATATGTGGAATTCCCAAGGCCTCTTGTACCATCCCAACCACATCATCTCTAGTCACTGAATCCGCCATTAATGTTTGGTTTTCTTGGTTACCATGTAATTGGACATAGGATTCCCCATGATGAATCCAATTTTTGTACTTTTTTACGAACCCATTGGAAATAAGATGCACCCTTACAACCTCTCGTGAAAAATTGTATCGATTACTACAAAATCGACACGGACAACTAATCGATGAACTTTCATCTCTATTATTGTATGCAAATCTCAAGAAGTTATAAATCCCATTCACATAATCAACTGACATCCGATTTGGCAAATCAATCCAATTCTTGTTCATCTTTCTATTTCTTTAACTGTTTTTGTACACATCAATACAAAGAATGAGCACAGGTATAAACAAATATATGAACCCCATTTTTAGCCTTGTCATCTAGATTAAATAAATATATGCAAAAAAAGTCCAGGTATAAACATAAAAAAAAATTGCACGAATATTGGTGTAAGTTAATTTTAAGCAACAAACAAAATCTTGGGAGTAAAATTTTAAGTTAATGGTGTTCTTGCAGCATATAGAATCTGTTGAGGAGCAACAACATCATGAAGTGCCAAATTATAGTAGAGACGCAACTATTGAAGGTTAGTGAGCTCAAGCCTGACTGTTCTACTTCCTATCTGCCTGTGTAGTATCATACTGGTCAATTGCATTCAGAAGAAGGTAAATGAGAAACATTTTGTGCAAAAGTAAAATTCAACGTCTCACTCTCAGAGCATATGTTTGCCTGATGGTATATCAAATTGCTTAATTGTTCATTCAGTCACCCACATGTTAACAAATTGTCGTTCAGGATTACGTTAGTGTGTGTGTGTGTGTTTGTGTGTGTGTGTGTGTGTGAGAGAGAGAGAGAGAGAGAGAGAGAGAGAGAGAGAGAGAGCAGATGGCCCTTCAACTCAAGGGCCCAGACTAGTTGATTATTGTGGCACCTCTTTGGGACAAAGGAATGCTAGAATCATTATATGGAAAAGTTCAATATATTTATCACAAAAGTATCCTAAAGTGAATCACTTAAAATAAATATGATCCATGTACTTTTTAAGATACTTTTTTTAGATACAGAAGTTTACTTTCGATCATTACGATCATTGGGATCACCCTAGATAAAGGAAATGGTCATGAGTTTCGCTACCAGGACAGGCTGTAGAAAATGATGTTGGTCAAAGAAAATTTTGAAATCTTAAAAATGTGTTATTTTTTAGAACTGAGATACACTGCTGCAATAATATCAGTATCTGCCCAATGAAAGATTGAGATCAACAAAGTCAAATCTATTCTTCATTTCCAACTCAATAAAAATAAATAATAAAAAAAACGGAGTTATGATTCTTTCTAGAACAGGGCTTGTGTATGAAAAAAATAGGACGATAACAAATTCAACATTTAGATGATAAGGACGATGATAACAATAATGATGGCCTCATTTGGTGTAACTTTTTATAATCCAAAAGTTAATAATCAAAACACAAAAGTTAAAAACACCCCTCCCAATTTCCCCGTAATAAACTTTTACAGCTATTTTCATCTCATTACAGTATGCATAAGTTGCAACAAATACCGACAGATTTTGAAGAGAAAAAATCACAAGCAGCCTCAAATAAGTTGCACCAAACAAACCATAAAATTGATTTCATAAATTCAAATTAGAATTCTAGAATTTGATCCACAAACAATGAATACAAGCAGACAATGAAATTCAAATCTAGGTTGCAACACTAGCGAAATTAATTCTAAATGTAGAAAAAAATCATTTCAGATTCAAACTCTCTAGATCATAATTCGGATTTGAGTTACAGTAAAATTCACTGATAAATTACTGAACAAAACAGCATCCAGATTCAGCATACTATGACTTATTCAAAGCAATGATCTAATTCTGAATATGAGAAAACCGTAAGTTCAAATTATAATTCCAGAATTCGATCCACAAAAATGAAGATAAGTAGATAGTGAAATTTATATATAGGTTGCTATGATCATCTGTAAATGAAAATCAAAAGCTGAACTGTACCAGTAGAAGCGAGTCCTGCTCGGTTATCTCCGATTCCTTCACTTTCTGTACAACAACCTGATCGATCGAGAAGATTGCAGTGAGATTAGTGGATAAGCAACAAGTTAACGAAGAGATTTCTCTGATCTCATAGAGAAGCTGAGACAAGAGAGAGAGAGCAATTCAGAGCACACTTGATTTATCGGATCATTACAGAGAAAGTTGAATCGATAAAGATGTGTTTAGGCTTACCGATTATGAAATCTTCAACAGCAGTGGACTTCAGAAAGGTGAATCGATCGACAGATTCGAGCAAGAGAGGCAGTGAGATTCGAGCGAGAGTCGAGCGAGAGACAGATTTTGAGAGGGAGAGAAAGAGAGAGCCCAGATTTGGGAAATAAGAAAAAAAAATGGGGGGTATTGAAAGGGAGAGAAAGAGAGTCACCAAAATGAGATGTTTTATTTATTTTTATTTTTGTAAGAACACGATTGGGTCAGGCAAATGAGATGTTTGATGTCTAAAAATGATTTTTTGCGACCGTTAAATAATCATTCGCAAAAAAATAGACGCAAAAAGTCCTATTTCTAGTAGTGATATCACTTTTCCTTTACAACTCATACCAACAGATTGTAGCTTTTAATATTGTAAAATAGTTTTTCTGGTATCTCTATATATTGTACTCTGTTTCATCAAATTAATAGAGAGAAAAGAATTATATTTGATATCACATTGGTATTCTTAAGCACACTAGAAGTTGCCGCAACTCGTGCCCTTCTTCCTTGGGTCAAAGCTGAAGCCTGACCAGAGAGCGTATCATACTGAGTCTGCAGTTGCCTAAGCTGTCTCTGTAATTCCAAAGCCTCAGCTTTGTATGTTAAAGTAGCATCCCTAGAGTTAAAGTTAATCCATCAATAGCAGAAGCAAAGAATAGCAATGCATCATCATCATTTGCTTCAAAAGTACCAATATAAAAATATCGTAAACAAAATAGCAAAATATTTTGAACTCTACATATCAAAAGAAATTTAGAGGCATTAGAGTGTTTGAGTGATAAAAAAAATCCTATGCTTGAGATATAATCTTAATTAAGATTTACATATTTAACAAATAATAGATTAAAACGCATATGATGAAGATCTCAATCCAAGCCAAATAAACTTTCAAGAATGTTAATTATTTTCTTATGTTGTCATTAAAGAAAATGTAATAAGTTTCCATCCATAAGTAAATAGGTAATTTTACCTATTACATTGAAGGTAAATTCATTGCTAACATAAAGTGGCTGCTAACAATCTTTTGACGGCTATCAGATATATAGATATCCTTTTGCATTCTTGAATATATGACTTTTGCAAAGACGAATCCATATATTAGATACTGCACCAAAAAGAAAAAACAAAAAAACAAAATGAGAGCAAAATCTAATCTCATATCATTAAGAACTAATATCAATAAGAAATAGCAAATTGGATTTTTATTATTATTTTTTTTTTTGTTTGGGAGGGGGAGGAGAATCCTGGGAATGAAAATAAACACAGAATGAATGAAGGAATAGAAAGATAGATAGGTCATATAACAGCTTCCTTTTACCTTGAATGGGCCCAAGGCTAAGCAGACGTGGTTGCAACCATGTTACCTACACTCTCTGTCTCGGTCTCTCTCTCTCTTTCTCTCCTCTACTTCTAGTCTTTCTTTCTTTATAGCTTTTTTTCCCAATAATAAAACAATGCAAATTCCAATTATACTAGCCTAAAATTGCTAGTTGAAGACAACAACAATATGTTGTTAATACATGTAGATAGAAAAACAAATCCCACAAGAGAGTAGCATAATAGCACCAAAGAGAGAGAGAGAGAGTTTTCTTGTGTATTCAAGCTTTTCTCTTCCCTTTTCTCTCAATCAATGGGATCTATTCAAGTTTCTGTAGAGCTATTTTTCTCACTCCTTCAATCACCTACTTATAGCTGGGAAAAAAAACCCCAAAAAATAAAAATAAAATAGCTATCACTTTCAAATATGGTTAGAACTCGCGCTCAAAATCTGTAGACTCTCTCTAAACTGTCACTTTCAAATACGGCTGTCAAATATATAGATATCTTGCAACCAAGTGAACTTCAATAGAATTGTTGCACTTGATGTCAAGTTCTGGTTTTCATAGTTCAGCAACTCATTTGTTTTTTATTATTTCACCCATTTCTCAGCAACCAAGCGAAGGGTTTTAGCAAATTAACTGCAAATCACGCCCCAAAAAAAAAACTTCAAATTTACTCATAAATCGATTGGTACCAGACAAAATGCAAGTCCTAAAATTTGGGAAAACAATTTGTATTTGAAAGCATTGACTTCTTGATTGTATTCTTTCTATTATCTACATAACATTCATTCAAAATTAAGCTTCCTTAAGTTTTCCCTGTTTTCTTAGCAGCCAAACAAGGGATGCATTTACAGGTTTTTCAGTTCCAAAATTAGCTAAGTACTTAAGTTTGATGGAACAATTCCACTTATAATCAAGTTCTCGTTTTCATATTTTAGCCCATTTTCTCATAACCCAAACAAAGGTATATATATATATTACTGCTATAATAAGCATAATTCAAAAGAATTTGGCCAATTTTCTGAGCAACCAAACATGGGTAAACCCTTATCAGATACCATGATATGCCTTTTCTTTTCTTTTTTGAATTTCAACACCAAATGTAGCTTACTGAGATATTATGATTTTGATTTACATCACTAACACACAATTCAGCACTTGCCTCTTAATATAAATTAAAAAAAAAAACAAAAACAAAAACAAAACAAAAAATAGAATAACATTAACAAATTAGTTGACTTAGCTAGGTGCTGCTGTGATGGTGAATCAAGAAAACTTTGGTTCCATCAACAGCAAAATAGAAGTTTTCTAGGAAGAGAATAAAATCATATCAACTAGAAGAGTTGAGAGACAGTTTCCAACAACACCTCAAGAGGATAATCTAGAAAAACAAATGGCATGATATTGTTTTTCTACTAAAATTCAACACTCACTCTAAGATAATATAGAGAAATAAAAGTAAGTTGTCTCCTCAAAAGAGTAGTATCACAGATTCAGAGCAAATATAAATTTACATGTTAGTTCGATTATCTATTCAAGAACAAAACATGTGTGCAAGAGCATAGCCCTCCCTTATGAAATTCATTCAGTTCCTAGTATATGCTTGGCAATGAAAATTAAATTACATTACTAGCATTTTTTCGTTTACTTATCAAAAAAGAAAAAAAAGAAAAAAAAAGAAATAAATAAAGAAAGAGAAAAGAAACGATTACTAGTCTTACACGAGGATTCCGGAAGATAGCATATTGATAAAACAAATTATTTTAAAAAAAGCCAAATAAATCTCGCAGTACATAAAACAAGAAGTATGAAATGGGAGTCATTGATGGAGGGAATAGAAGAAGAGCAACAGATGAAATGCTGGTGTGTTGACCCCATACCAACAGAACTTTTTGGCTCCAGTCAACAACATCACAGCACAATAGTATTTTTAAATAATAAGCTTGAGCTCCACACGTTCCTCTTAATGGTACATTCAAGAAAGAAGATTTTCTGGCCCAATATTATTTGCTGACTCCCAAGGAAGTTCAGCAAGTGGGCCGAGCAGAAAACACATTAAGGCAACATGCAATCAAGACCCTACTACCAAACTAAATATTCAAAGCGCTCAAGGCCATCACCTTGCATTGTTCGTTCATGGCCAAAAGCTGGGCCTCTTTTTTGTCAAGTAGAGTGGTCAACCTCACATTTTCTTCCATAAGTTTCTGGACTTCAGTTTCTTTCTGCATTTTCTCACTCTCCAGTTGTGTGGTCTTTGCAACTAACCTGCTTCCAAACAAAATCAAATTTATCATTTAACCAGAGTCGGTGTGGTAGATATCAGTATTATTAAGAAACAAAACGGCTGGCCCATTAAATTAGCCACCTATTCTTCAAGAGAAAGACCAAAATATGACAGTGACACCTTCTATACTCATAGCTTCCCCAAAATTAGGTTCTGTGCTACTGGTTACTGCTGTCGCTGCCTTCTTGCTGAAGTTTGCTGTCTGCTCACTACAACAAATTGCACTTTTGACGACTAAAATTGGCGACCAAAACAATTTTAGTCGCCAAAAACATGAGATTGGGCGACTAAAAACCTGATTTAGTCAGCATTAGTTTAGTATTTTTAGCTACTAAATTACTTTAGTCACCATATTCACTTATTGGCGACTAAACCGAGTTTTAGTCGCTGTTTACAACATTTGAAGCAACCAAAATTTCATTTAGTCGCCGTATAGTAAGATTTTTGCAACCAAAAATGTTTGTCGCCGAAAAATGGGTGTGTTTTGATGATTTTTTGGCGGCCAAAGCTAAATTAGTCGTTGTATGCTAACTATTGCCGACGGAAATTTTAAAGTAGTAGCCAAATAGTATGCTTTTAGCGACTAATTTTTAGTCGCTATTAGTGATATTTGCCGACAAACAATTAGTTAGTCGCTAAAGCTTCAAAAAAATTTTAGAGGGAAACTAAATAATGTTGGCGCGCAGTATATATTACACAGACTCACTTTTGTGTTCTGTTTTGACTCACACACCAACATACAGAGCAGTCGATACACCTAACCTCACCATCGCCGATCATCACCATCGCTGGCCACCGGTGGTCGCCACCACGACCACTGCAAATCGACCCCACCACTAATTATAGGTATTTGTCTCTCGTCTCTCTCCCTCTCTATCGATCTGGGTCTGTGTGTTTCTATCTCTTTCTCGCCATCTCTTCCCATTTTTGTAGGGTTTGTATATGTGTTTTTTCTTTCATTTTCTGTTCATGTCATATTTGCATGTTAGGGCTTTTTCTGATTTCGTGAATGGGTGTGGTTGAAATTTTGGATTATGGATTTCTGATTCTCCAATTTCAATTGTTGAACTGTATGACCAATTTGAATTTTGTATTGGTATTATGGACAAACCACCAACAAAAACCTGTGAACCATTGGAAAGTTCAAATTTGCATTGGTATATTGACAATTTGGGAATAAAATCATTGGTATATTGACCTGTAATATATCAGTTAACAATGATTGATTTTATAAAATTAGAGGTATATTGATTGATATAATAGAGGGATATTGATTGATATATTAGAGGGATATATTAGAGGTCAATATATCTGAAAAAATCATTGATTTTATCAAATCATTGGTATATTGACCTCTAAATTACCAATGATTTTATCAAATTTGCAATGATTTTATTGACCTCTAAAATCATTGGAAAGTTCAGAGGTATATTGACCTCTGAAAAAATTATTGATATATTAGAGGGATATACCTCTAATCATTGAACTTTCCAATGATTTTAGAGGTATTAGACTGAACTATTGAACTTTCCAATAATTTTTTCAGAACTTTCCAATAATTTTTGAACTTTCCCTCTAATACCTCTAAAAAATCATTGGAAAGTTCAGTCAATATATCCCTCTAATATATCAGTCAATATACCTCTAATATATCCCAAAGCAAATTTGATAAAATCACTGGTAAGTTTTTCAGAGGTCAATAAAAAATTCCCAAATAAAATCAACAAAAACCTCTGAACCAACGACAATTTACTTTGAATTTCTGTTGATGGTATATTGACAATACTATCATTGGAAAGTTCAAATTTGCATTCTAAAAGCCTTTGAACTGTATGACCAATTCAACAAAAACCCCTGACGTCAATCCTGTATAAAGGTCAAGAAATCTAAACATGGAAAGTTAAGCAAACACTGTTACCAAAGAAGCTTTATGGTTTGAGGCTTTCAAAATAATGGGAGGTTAACAACTATGTTTCAATGAAACTTCTCTATAATTTTTTGAAATATGGAAGGTACTTATAGTTTACATATCTGATAATGGTTCTAAATCAATCTTGACCTTGTTGGGTGTTGATTTTCCTGCTTTTGTTGCGGGTTTAGGGTTTTCCCATGTACGGCTTTTGTTGTTTTCATATGAGTGATGTGAGTATTCTCATTGTTACTTGTATTTTCCTCTCTCATCAGGTCTCACTCTCTACCAAACCTACACACCATCATTTTTGGGTTTGATGAACAACTTCGAATTGGGTATGTACCAAGCAGCAATCAATAACAGCTACATTCCTAATCTTCATGTGTTATAATTTTCAGAATATTTGCCGTCATTTCATGCAATTTTTCAATGATTTTATTTGGGAATTTTTTCGCCTCATTCTTTGAATTTGGAACTCTATTAATGATAGTCTTGTCAATATACCATCTTTGGTGATTTTTTTTCCCTCTTTTAAGTGTATGTGGTGGTTGTCTTTAGTTTTTATAGAATTTTCCAAATTACATAGTAATTTTTGAATTGTTTTATGTCTTATTCACCTAAGTTTTTTTTTGTGAATTGTTGAAAAGGATTGGTGATTCTAGCATCGATCTCAGAAGTACAGCAAGGGTAATAGTTTTTCCTTATTTAAATATTTAGTTTCCATTTTATTGTTTTTTTTAAGGAGGAATTTCCACTTTATTCTTGTATTAGCCACAATGATTTGTAATAAATGTTGGTGTTGGTCTTACGTAGACTTTTTACTCTTTTTGTACCTTTTAAAGGTCCTGAAGAGCTTCCTAAGTGGAACTATGATGGATGTAGCATATGCCAAGCTCATGGAGAAAGGTGTTAATTGATCATATTGTATGTCATCTTGTTTTCACTATTTTTCCTTACTATATTGATTGCTTTTTTCTAGTATTATTTTCCATCTTTTGGTATATTTAAATTTAAATGAAATGGGTGTTTGCTTTTGTAATTTGGTTATATAACATGACAATCCTGAACTAATTTTTAAAGATCCATTCTGGTTGGGTAACAATATATTGGTAGTGGTGAATTAAGCTTGTATTTTGCATTTAATTTTGTTTGGTTTTTGGAGAATTTTCATTATGATGTGGTAAACAAATTTTGCTTGGCTGTCTTTCTCATTACATTGTCTTCTTAATTGGGCATGTGTCAATATTTTTCTATACTCTATTTTATGTTTTCTTGCTATTCATATTCTACGTCTATCATGTTTTTAAAAAAAATTAGAATATTGACTTTTTTAATACTTGTTATTTTCCTATCTAAGAGTTCTTAAATATGTTATAATTGTACACCCAATACACGTGGACGTTAGGATATGCATCTTTAACAAATTATAGTTGAACAACCAGTAGTTTGCTTTGGGTATTTTGCTTTGGGATTATCAGTTAACAAAACATTTTCTTCTCCCCTCAGCATGGGTTAGCAATATAATGTCATGAACTAAAATTATGGAAAGACGTTACTGATGACCCAACAATGAACACATACCCCATGATGACGTGCTGATGACCAATCAACAAACACACTACGAAAAACTTGAGGTTTACACTGTGGTTTCTTTGTATAGTTGAAAATAATTTCTTTAAAAGTCAGCCTGTAGACACCCCATTTTTGACCGCCCTTAAGACTTGGGCGCTACTGATGGTTTACTTGGTGGTGAAAGGTGTGCAGGGCAAAGGGTCGATTTCTTCGATAAGGAAAGAGTCAAATCCCCAACTTCATACCCCATTTTTGGACTAAAACTATTTTGAATGGTTTTTAGACCTTAAAACCCTCTCTTTCAAAATATTTTTGAAAAGAAGTTCCTACAATGTCCCGATGCTCGCATTTTGTTAAATGTTGCGCTTTTCGGTAAACTGAGCAAAGGACAAAGTGGAACGAATGAAAGAGAGATGAAATCTCTGAAAAATCTTTCAAAACACCTTGTTTAGGGGTTTGGAGTTGAAGAAAAGAGGAGAGGAGAGAAGAAAACAAGTTTGGGAGAAGTTCGACATGAATCCGGGTAGGATCGAAACTGAGCGACTTCACCAAAACAGGCATAACTTTTTGCATAGTTGGAATTTTGATGCAAAAAAGCCACCATTGGAAAGATTACTTACGGGGCTTCGATTTGGACACAAGAATGACCTAAAAATGAGTCCAGATGAAGGAGATATGTCCATTTGAAGTTGGACCTACAGAGCAAATTTTCTCTGCCGGCCACTGGTGAAGGGTGCCGGCCATGGCTGATGCAGTGCCGGCCACCAGTGATGGCCGGCCGGCCAACAATGTCAAAAATCAGATTTTTTTGCAGATCTTTTACCTCCAGCTGTTATGCACAAGCCCCCAGCTCAGATATTTCGGCCAAACTCTCTTTTGGCTATATAATGAAGTCATATATCTCATATTCAAGGGGTTAGAACTTCTTGAGCAAGTTTGAGAGCTTCTCTCACTAAACTCCCTCTCTCTCTACAATTTTCAAAGCTTAATCTATGTCTCTCTCTCTAGAGTTCACTCTCTCTTGCCCTTTTGTGCTACATCTTCAACCTATCAACCCTTAAGGAGACTTGATCACCATTGGGCTGAGGTCCTTTGGAACTTATTTTGGGCTGTTAAAGCTTGGTTTTAACTCAGAAATCTTGCTGTTTTTCTGTTTGGCTTCAAGGTTAAGCATTTGTCCCTCTAAAGCTTTGTTTTGCATGTTTGTTTTACCACATTTGCAAACTGATTTTGGCTTGGTTTTGAACTAAAGAAAACTCTATTTTTCAGCCCTAAAAAAGATGGTTTAGGCCTATTTTGTGTTAGGGGGTTGTCTCTCCCTTTTGTTCCTTAGCTTGTATATCTTTTGAGCCATCTTCCTAGGCCTTTCAAAGCAAATTTTTGGGGCCTTTTAACCACTGAAATCCAGAGGATTTTCAGTGGTAAAAACCTGTTTTGAGGTCCCAAATAGGAGGGGGTGGTCCCCCCTCCTCTTGTCTTGTTTACTTGTGTTGATGGCCAACCAAATGAGCATGTGTTTTTACTTCTTTGTGGCTTTTCTTAGGCTCATTTTTGTGACTTTTCAGACCTGCCATAACTCTATTTTTGGCTGTCTTGGTCACCTCTTGCATGCTTATTGCACTTGTAGTGTAAATCCTCTTTGCTAGCCTTACATGCTTGATGTTGTAGCCTATTATTTTAGCATGTATGGGCTCCATTCCAGCACATTTTTGACAATGTTTTAACATGCTTGAGGTCTATTTGAAGTGGTCTTGGTCATGTATGGCTTGCCTTGTAGGGCTATAGTGTAAATGGCTTCACTAGTCTTAAGTTTTGAGGCCACTACCATGCTATACTTGTGTTGTTTGCATGCCTTGGCATCATTTGGCATGGTATTTCAGAGCTTATATCTTTGCCATACTCTCATGTTTATCACTCTTTAATTGTGTTTAAGAGTTATGCCATTATGCCTTGTTTATGAGCTAATACATGAGCATATCTTTCTGGCCATCTATGCTGCAAGTCTAGCATGTTTTTGCCACTATTTTGACCTGCCTTAGATCTTTTTTGAATGGTTAGGGTCATTTGAGCATTGCTTAGTATGGTTGTAGTGTAAAGGGCGTTGACTAGCTTTGAGTTTTAGGGCCTTTAACATGTTGTGCATGTGATGTTTGCATGGTATGGCACCATTTAGCATGTAATTTTAGTGCATATAGTGTAGTCACACTCTCATATACTTCACTTCTTCATTGCTTTTGAGAGTTGTGTATCATGCCTTGCTCATAGACCAACATGTGTGCATGTTCCTCTAGCATTTTGAGCTTCATTTCCAGCATGTTTAGGCCATTGTTTTGGCATGCATGAGGTCTGTCCATGGCTGGTTTAGTCCATTGAGCATTGTATTGCATGCCTCTTGCGTATTGCACGTCACTAGCTTTGATGCTCAAACCTTGCAACATGCATTGCATGGGTGGTTTGCATGATTTTAAGTCATTTTGCATGCCATTTTAGTGCTGGAACATATGCCATTGTACTCCATGTTTCACTCTTTCGATGCCTTGGGAGAGTTGTGTTTTGTGCCTAATCTTGCATTGACATGTGTGCATGCTTGGCTAGTCCTTTGAGTCTCCATTTTCAGCATGTTTTGCCACTGTTTTGGGTAGGATATAACTCTGTTTTGAGCTGGTTTGGATGTTTGAGCATTGTTATGCATGCTTATAGTGTTATCCTCTTCACTAGCCTTGGTGTTCTTGGCCCATTATCATGTTGTGCATGAGTGTTTGCATGATAGAGTCTTGCATGCCATCTTAACATGTCAAGGTTAGCATGAGAGTTTTGCATGTCATGTTGTTTGTGTGCACTGCATTGTGTTGAACCCGGAGTTGTGTTTTAACACAAGGTGGATTAGTTCATTTCATACTTGAAGTGATGAAATGTGCTAATCTCCCTTGGTCTCCATTACCTTTGATTTCTCATGATAAGGAGATGGGCTTGGTGCCTTATTTGTCATGCATTCATTGAATTTGCACATGTTAGATCTTTGGCCATCATGCATCGAGATGCGCGATTGATGGTCTTGGATCCAATGATGCCCATTCCATTGATGTTTTGAAGTGATATGGAGTGGCATAGTACGTACATACCCTTGGGAGACCCTCCATTTTCTCTATTTTGTGCTCTGCTGCAACTTGGTGTCCCAGCACATCAGTGGCCGGCACCCTCTTATTTCTGGCCGGCAGCCCTTCATCCTTGGTCGGCAGTGTGCACTCTTCGTCGGCAGGGGGGTCAACAGCAGCTTCTTATGGCTGGCAGGCCACTGGTGCACTCCCCAGCACTGTTTTGGTAAGATCCAGCAGCTAGTTCTCAAGGACACCCTGCAGACAAAGCCTTTAAAGAGCATTTGGAGAGCTTTTCGGGACAGAAATCGAGAGCATGCATCCTTCCTTGTTCAAGACAGAGCTGAGGCAGCCTGATTTAGTGCTTTATTTGTTAATTAGCATTTGGTGTTGTAACTTAAATTAATTCATTTGATCAGTTGGTTTGTAATAATTAGTTTAATTAGCTTAGCGTAGCTTAGCTATCATTCATTCAGACCCTCCGTCGAGAGGGCACATTTTGTAATAAGTGTGCGTGAGTGTGCGAATGTCTTCCAATCCCACGTCTTTCTCCCTTTTACTTAATTGCTTATGATGGTTAGTTCTAGGTCATATTTTGATTAGCATCCTTATGTTTGCATGTTTACATCTATTCATTTGTCTTGCATGCACCGGTCTCGGCGCATCATACTAACTGCATTGTGTTTCAATTCCTATTTGAATACATGATTATCAAGTTGCATCTCATATGCCATCTTAGAATAGCCGAACCTATTTTTAGTTCCATTTTGCATTTGTTGCATTAGCCATCTTAACATAGCTAGGATTATGCATTGATTACTAACTAGCTATTGTTTTGGCTTGAAGTACTAGGTAAGTTTTTACGCTTTAGCATCCTTGCATGAGTGTGAGTGTTGTCATGATAGCATGCTCGCCATGAGGCTATTTGCTTAACTGATATAACTACCTGAATGCCTGTGGGTGAAGGTTGGATTACTTGAATTGGAACAATTCATTGAAATGCGAGTTTTTTAAGCCCACTTGAGAGTGGCAAAATCATGTTTTCTAAGCCCACTTGAGGGTGGCAAATCCACGTCTTAGCCTACTTGCGAGTAGTACCTTCAAAACCATTTTCAAACAAATAAACATGAGATGTTTTGTTCAAATTTAGGCGATCTAGTCTATACTTGTGTGTTGTGCGCATCACATAGTAATTATAGGCTAATAACTGGAATAAGAACGCATGTGTTTTCAAAAACAAGATATCATGTTAGTAAAGGCCGATCTTTGATTGGGCAAGCGGGGGTGCTCATTGCATGACCTTCCCCTCTCGTACCTAAGTTCCCGAGCCGAGGCAACTTTGGTGATGACGGACACATGGCCTTAGGCAACGAGTCAGGGTTTCCTAAATTTTCTCAAAAATAAAACATTTAGGTGGCGACCCTGTATCTGGTAAAGCAGTCCATGTTTGGCACTTCTTTATAAAAATCAGTTTTCCAAAATGATTTGCCGGATTTGGACTCTTTGGTGATTTATCGGTCTTGCATTGCACTTTGCGAGATTAGATTCAGAACCGTGACATTTGAGTTCGAACTGTAGTAGCTCAATGAACAAAACAGATTTCACGCCCCCCACCCGCGCGCGGAGCCTGGGGCATTCGGGCACGTCTACACAGCCTCAGTTGAGAAATCTGTGTCCAAAACATAACAAATTAGGATTAGAAAGTGTGATTAATCAGTAGCAACTACTGTGTAATGCTCAAAAGAGTCTTGAATACACTCTTATTTGTGAATAATGCATAAAAATAGCATTGAATACACTAATATTTGGAGGTGTTAGTTTCACATAGAATTGTGAATGTATTGTGAATGTATGTCACATTTGCGTATGAATACATGCCAAGTTAGTAGTGAAAAAAGCCAACTATATGCAATTGACAAATAGGCAAAACATCCCCTTCTGTTATTATTATTTCATTCATTTCAAAAAGCAATGCTAATCGAACCCCTACACTTTGCAGAAGCTCTCTTCCATTACAGAGTATTTTTCCAAGTTGCCGTCCATTCCCAGGTTCATCTTTGCTTGATGTGTACTGTTCTAATAATGGACAAGACTTGGATGATGATCAAAGATAGGCTAAAAAGTAAAGAGTATCTAGAAGGTGTTCAGTCATTTATTGAGTTCGCTACGAAGAATTTAGGGCCGTAGGATGAAATTCGTTGTCCTTGTGTTGATTGCTTGAACGACATGAAATTCAGTCCACACGTTGTACGGTTGCACTTGATTCGAAAAGGAATCGTATGTTCTTATCGAACTTGGGTCCACCACGAGGAACATGTTCCCATGTTTCGTGCTTATCCTACTATGCGAAACGATGATACTGAAAGCCACCAAGCTGGAATGACAACCAATCACGAAAATGTGGGTGAACTTCCAACCATGTTAGAAGAGATTTACATGAGTGGTCTCATGGATGATGATATCGACAAAGAACGTACTAGTTCGGAGAGGCACAATTTGTTGAAGTTCATGAAGTTGTTCGATGATGCTCAATACAAAGTATATCCAGAGTGTGAAAAGTTCTCCATCTTGTCTTTCGTAATTAAGATGCTTCACGTAAAGGTGTACAATAAATGGAGCAACAAATCTTTCAATATGGTTATGTAAGTTTTCAAAGACATTCTACCAAAGTGCGATGAAAATGTTCTTATGTGAATTGGGTTGGAGATATGAGGCCATTCATGCATGCAAGAATGATTGTACTTTATTTTGGAAGGACAACGCCACGTTGGAGAATTGCCCTACATGTACGAAGTCTAGATACAAGTTGAACGACAAGACGGGTAAGAAAATTCCACACAAAGTACTGAGGTGCTTTCCTTTGACACCGAGGTTAAAGAGATAGTACATGTCGAAAAAAACAGCCGCACATATGAGATGGCACAAAGTTAAGTGTGTGGATGATGGAGTATTGCGACATCCAGCTGATGGTGAGGCATGGAAGGACTTTGATAGGCTGCATCCTACGTTCTCTGTGGATCCTCGGAATGTAAGGCTTGGGCTTGCCACGGATGGGTTCAAACCATTCGGAAATATGAGTACATCGTACAGCATGTGGCCCGTAATCTTAATGCCTTACAATCTACCCCCATGGAAGTGTATGAAAGATCCGTTTTTCATGATGTCATTGCTTATTCCCGGACGATCCGCACCTGGAAGAGACATCGATGTTTACTTGCAACCATTAGTAGAAGAGTTAACTAATCTGTGGGAGCATGGTGTGCAAACATATGATGCCTCAAACGGCCAAATATTTACACTACATGCAGCAGTCATGTGGACCATCAACGACTTTCTTACATATGGTTCCTTGTCTAGTTGGAGTACAAAAGGTTACCTAGCCTGCCCTAATTGTAACATGGATGCATCATCTCAGAGGTTGCGAAGTAAGATAGGGTATATGGGTGCTCGGCGGTACTTACCTGAGAACCATAATTGGCGAAGAAGTAAGCTATTCAACGGTGAAATTGAGAATTGGTCCAAACCTGTGGAGTTATCGAGAAAACAAATATTGGACCAAATTAATTTGGGGACGTACAGGCCGTATGGAAAGCATCCAACCAACCAAAAAAGACAACGGACTGAAAATCCAACTCCGAACTGGACAAAAAGAAGCATTTTGTTCGACCTACCCTATTGGAAAACACTTAAGCTTCGACATAATCTTGATGTCATGCACATAGAGAAGAATATATGTGACAATCTACTTGGGACACTATTGAGCATAGATGGCAAGAACAAGGACACGGACAAAGCACGCTTGGATCTGGAGGACATGCAAATACGAAAGGAGTTACACTTGATAAGGCATGCGAATGGCTCTTTCCTAAAGCCTCTGACATTGTACACATTGTCCCCGACAGAACAAATAGGGTTTTCTGATTTCTTGAAATTAGCCAAGGCATACCAATGCCGGATGGCTGGAATACCAAGGTTAATTCTAAGGCAACGGTTGAGCGCTATAACCCCCATTATAATTCTAAAAAAATTCACATTAGATTGGGAAGGGAACAAACCCCAATGGTGAAGTATAGCCCTAAAAAACGGGTGAAGGGGAAAACGGACTCCCCCCTCTGCGATTGACAGAAGAGGAAAGACAATTGTGGTTTTGTCCTCCCTCTCCATATTAAGAGTGCCGTCTGCCACAAGTGACAGACGGACATCATCAGGAATGGAGAAATGGCGTTTAAAGCCAACAATACGATCTGACGAGAGGAGGTCTTTTAAATGTTTCGCCATATCCTACAGTCTATGAGAATATGCCAAGGAAGGAATAAACCAGAAAGAGTCGTCGAAGCAAGGGAGGAGAGAACTTACAAAGGACGAAGAAGATATCGGAGAAGAGAGTTTCAGGAACGATCCAAAAGGCAATCCAGCGATGAGCATCATAAAATACATACTTGAAAGGACCTCAAAATTTTAAATCGCAATAAATAGACACGTACGAGGGGGACGGGAAGTCGACACGACAACCGAAAGGGGTGCGCTTAGATATCCGCATGAAGATGAAGCCAACCGCCGAATTTTGGCTCCGACTTTTAGGAATTCAAAACCAAGCACTCCAGCCAACTGTCGTCGGTGAAATGCTTGGGGGGCAATTGTGGGAGCCGAATAAATAAAAGAGTCGGAGGATGCGCACTCCAGAAATTAGATACTATCCGGCTTCATATTGCGTGACCAGGACGCCGAATACGTGAGTAAAGCTTAATAGATGGAGATTAGTAGCTCCGAATGAAAGAAAGGGCAATGATCAAAAAGTAGGCCCTGGCCCCGAGGATCAAAAAGAACAGGTGTAAAGACAGGAACAACGGTTATAGAAAGGTATGTAAGAATCACTTCACAAATACTTAGAAAGTAAGCTACCCTGAGTGTCTGAACTAACTTGACCGTCGGAGTGCTAATTCCGACACCCCCGACCGAAGTGTTTGTATCTTTTCAAGTGACTAGCTGAGGATCACTAGCGTCTCCCAGGATCCGAAGAGTATTTCCAAACTACTTCCCCACAAATATGGTTATGCAAGTTTTCAAAGACATTCAACCAAAGTGCGATGAAAATGTTCCACAAACCCTTTATGAAGCGAAAAAGTTCTTACGTGAATTGGGTTTGAGATATGAGGCCATTCATGCATGCAATAATGATTGTACTTTATTTTGGAAGGACAACGCCACGTTGAAGAATTGCCCTACATGTACGGAGTCTGGATACAAGTTGAACGACAAGACGGGTAAGAAAATTCCACACAAAGTACTGAGATACTTTCCTTTGACACCGAGGTTGAAGAGATTATACATGTCGAAAAAAATAGCCGCACATATGAGATGGTACAAAGATAAGCGTGTGGATGATGGAGTATTGCGACATCCAGCTGATGGTGAGGCATGGAAGGACTTTGATAGGCTGCATCCTACGTTCTCTGTGGATCCTCGGAATGTAAGGCTTGGGCTTGCCACGGATTGGTTCAAACCATTCGAAAATATGAGTACATCGTATAGCATGTGGCCCGTAATCTTAATGCCTTACAATTTACCCCCATGGAAGTGTATGAAAGATCCATTTTTTATGATGTCATTGCTTATTCTTGGACGATCTGCACCTGGAAGAGACATCGATGTTTACTTGCAGCCATTAGTAGAAGAGTTAACTAATCTGTGGGAGCATGGTGTGCAAACATATGATGCCTCAAACGGGCAAATATTTACATTGCATGCGGCAATCATGTGGACCATCAACGACTTTCCTGCATATGGTTCCTTGTCTGGTTAGAGTACAAAAGGTTACCTAGCCTACCCTAATTGTAGCATGGATGCATCATCTCAGAGGTTGCGAAATAAGATAGGGTATATGGGTGCTGGGCGGTACTTACCTGAGAACCATAATTGCAAAGAAGTAAGCTATTCAACAGTGAAATTGAGAATCGGTCCAAACCTGTGGAGTTATCGGGAAAACAAATACTGGACCAAATTAATTTGGGGACGTACAGGCCGTATGGAAAGCATCTAACCAACCAAAAAAGACAACGGACTGAAAATCCAACTCCGAACTGGACAAAAAGAAGCATTTTGTTCAACCTACCCTATTGGAAAACACTTAAGCTTCGACATAATCTTGATGTCATGCACATAGAGAATAATATATGTGACAATCTACTTGGGACACTATTGAGCATAGATGGCAAGAACAAGGACATAGACAAAGCACGTTTGGATCTGGAGGACATGCGAATACGAAAGGAGTTACACTTTGATAAGGCATGCGAATGGCTCTTTTGAGAAGCCTCCGTCATTGTACACATTGTCCCCGGCAGAACAAATAGGGTTTTCTGATTTCTTGAAATCGATTAAGTATCCTAATGGCTATGCAGCAAATGTATCCAATTGTGTCACTGCGAATGGTGGTAAGTTAGTTGGCTTGAAGAGTCATAACTATCATGTTATTCTACAACGACTTCTTCCCATTGGGATGCGAGGATACCTTCCTACCAAGATTGGGACCACATTGTTTGAGTTGGGAACTTTTTTCAAACAGTTGTGCTCAAAGACATTGAGGGTGACTGATTTGGAGAAATTGCAACAACAAATCGTACTTATACTGTGTAAGCTTGAGAAGATTTTTCCTCCTGCTTTTTTTGATGTGATGGTCCACTTGGCAATTCATTTGCCTTACGAGGCTAAGCTTGGAGGGCCTGTGCAATATCGATGGATGTAATATTGAGAGGTATAACTACGAGTCAAAACTTTTTTCATGTAATTATAGTTCAATATGACCATACTGACGATCAGGCCGATGTTTACATGTAGGATGCTCGGACTTCTTAAAGGATTTGTGGGCAACAAAGCTCGGCCAGAAGGTTCCATTGCAGAGGGCTACATAGCCCTGGCCCCGAGGATCAAAAATTTGTTCATTGTATTTGCATAGAATTGAAACGGTGTTTAACTGGGAAGAAAGGAACTACGATGGGGGTGACAATGGCCCGGGGTTGGTGATTTTCACTCAAAATGTCCGTCATTTTGGTCACCTTCCAAGGGCAATTGATGTGTCCGTAGCTGACCGCGAATTGGCTCATTGGTTTGTCCTACACAATAGTTTGGAAGTGGACGAATATCTAGAGTATGATTCCTCATCATATATGCAACATACATTTTCTACATGGTTTTTAGTTTTTAAAGTCTTCATTATTCCAATTACTTATGACTTACATTGTATTAACTAGGGAACACAAGCTCATGTTGCAACAAAAATATGGAAGTTCATGCAACATTGCAACGCCACAATGCAAAGAATTTCCTAAATGGTTCAAACATCGCGTAAGCTAAAACTCGTTAGTGTGTAGTTTGCAGATAACTATTCTAAGTTTGAATTGACATGACATAATTAACTTGTGTAGATGAACCAATTGCGAAATCGAAAGTCACCCTAAGCAACTGATGAGATGTGGTCATTAGCCAATGGATCTAATGCCTTAGTGAACACATATTCAGGATGCATTTGTAATAGCGTCTGATTCCATACTATCGACCGCGATAACCGTCATAAAGGTCAAAATAATGGGTTGGTAGTGGAAGGTGACCACCAAGGCCAATTGATAAAGTTCTATGGCTACCTTTGTAAAGTGTGGGAACTGACATTTTTGTTTGGACATCGGGTTGTTTTGTTCCAATGTGAATGGTATAACACCGGTAGTAATCGAACTTTGCGTGTCGAACCACATGTGACGACTGTTGATGTAAGAACTTAATGGTATAAAGATGGCTCGTTTGTGTTCCCAAGCCAAGTTCAACAAGTTTTCTATGTTCATGATACGAAGTTAGGGCCGAATTGGCGAGTTGTGGAAAAGGTTCAACATCGATGAATTTGGGATGTGCCAGAGCTGGATGTGCCAGAATTTGATGAAGTGTTGCAAGATGATGAAGCCAGTACTGTTGTACCAACTGATCCTATTGATGATGATGTTGTTTTGCGTCAGGATGACATTGAACCTAAAATTATTTCAATGGAAGTTTCTTAGTCCAATAAGCGTGTACAACCCGAGGGTGTTATGGATGATGCTTTCATCTGTGATGACGATGATGAACTAACAATCGCGGGTGATGACGAAGTAGAAGATGAGACACAAAGCGATTTTGATACAAATACGGACTTAGAGTTTTAACTCTGTTTGTTTCTTTGTCCGACTTGTTTTGTTGATGTAATGGGGGCAATTAAGAATATGGTGAGTAGACTAGTTATGTATTGATTCTTCTTCTTCTTCTTCTTCTCGTTCGGACCCCAATTTCCCAAATACATTCATATTCTATGAACTTATTACCCTTGTAATTAATTTCCTCTATGATTTCTATGAACTTTGTCAGAAAATTAAAAATCAAATTCATACTCATGTCAAATTTTCCATTCGGTCAGCTGTGCTGTTTGGCTAATTTTCCCACAATCTGTGGCAGATTTACTGGTTTTCTACTCTGTCTCTGTTTGCTGAATTTGACAGATCGCTGCTGTTTTTGTCCATTTTGGCTGCTTGATGCTTGACTACTGTTTTTGTGTGCTGTTGTTTGGTTGTTATTCATGTTGTGCTGGTTGTTAATCTGACACAACATTAGGCATTTCAAAATATGTTTTGAAGGAAACAAAGCACAACATGAATAAAACACATTTGTTGCTGGTTTTGTGATTAAGGGTGTTTTCTGTATTTTAGCACTTGTGATTATTGTCTTAATTCTAGGTATATGTAGTTGATTGTGATGTAAATCTCTTCAATTCTTGTATAAACTTTTGTGATCGTAATGGAATTGCAGCGACTTTAGTCTTAGTTCTAGTTTTGGGGTGAATCATGTAAATCTTGTGTTCTTGTGTGTGTGTAATTTACAATTGTTGTGTTTGTTTTTCTCTTATTCTCTATAGAGATTTGAAGCTACAAAACCTTTTGGTAGACAAGGAGAAAGGCATCCTGAAGATTGCAGATCTTGGTCTCAGCAGGGCCTTCATTGTTCCTCTCAAGAGCTACACCCATGAGGTCTGTCTTCTTATCAATTTGTACATGTCAATTGTCTCGTGGATGAATCTCAGTTTCATTCCCTATGCATTTATGCTCTTTAATTTTTCTGTTTGTTGCATCTGTTATTTTTTTTGTTCCACGGATTGTTACTCTTTGGTACAGAGCTCCAGAGGTTTTATTAGGATCAACTCATTACTCAACTGCCGTGGATATGTGGTCTGTGGGTTGCATTTTTGGTAACACCCTTCAATTCCATGGTCCACCTTATAATGAAAAAGTTAGGATTTTAATGTTCTCCTTATACTGGAATTAAGTTCCATTTTTATAACCTGATTGAGTAAACTTTTAGTTTGATATGCTTTTTAGCCCTTTTACTTGTTTTCTGTGTTTCCTTAGTACTAACACCACTATTGGAATTTTGGATTGTAATTTTTGGTAGTTGATTTAGGGGAAAATTTTATTGTTATACTGGAATTAAGTTTATCAAGTTTTAGAATTTTATGAAACTTGACTCACTTTAAATAGTAGTGAAACAATACCATGTTGCAATGACTTGCTACCTTAGCATGAATAGTTCCTGATGGGTTGCTCTGTAATGGGACTAGAGCTTGTTTTCTTGCTTTAGAACCTAAAAAACTGCAAATGAAGTATGACAAATTTGATCAGAATTTAAAGCTCTTGAACGATTCATAACTGACAGACAATTACTACTTTTTGAACAAGCTTTTTGTTTGGCATAGGACTTGAAACCTTGAAGTTTGGCGTCTCTGACTGTGCCTTAAATATTGTCTCTCTAGCAATGACTCTTTTTTAGACATAATTTATGGATATTTGTCACGTTGTACAAATGGCTGGATGGACTATCATGTATATTTGAGATCTAATAGTTATGTTTTGTTGTTCTGACAGTGCTGCAGATCAATGGTTTAGGAAGGCAAAAGAGAAACATTCAACATTGAATGCGATCATATATGGAAATATAATATATGCCCATTGGTATGTTTTTCATTTGACAGATTTTGACCTTTTTTTTTTTTTTTTTGCTCTGCCATATGCATAGATGAAAAGTTTGTACATCATGTTCCTAATTTCTATAGCTAGTAACCTCAAAGATGGGTTAGGTACTATCATATTGAAATTTGTTTTGAAAAATTGGTAGTTTTCTATCTATGGTATGATGGTATCTGTTTTTGGGCAAAGAATTGTTGAAACTGATGTGAGCTAATAATCTGATAGAAATGCTCCTATGCTGGCTTTTAAAATGCCAAAGCTTCTCAGAACTTTTCTTAGGTTTTTTCAAGATTTTAACCATCATAATTTACCAAAGATCTGTCACTGCTCTGGGAACATGCTTAGAAACTGCATTTACCTCTAGGGGGATTAATTTTCCTGCTAATTATGCTGAAGCCAATAGTTGTAAGTTGTAGACATTTAGAGGGAAAGGAGGGTGAATCAGAAGTTCTATTCTTCTTCTGTTTTTGGGATGGACTCTAATTCATTTAAACTACATAGTCTCATATTGAAGAGCCTTACATCTTAGTGACAAGAACATGTATTAATTGGATATGGTTGCAACAAATACATTGCTGGTAATGCCTTGGTCACATGCACCCACGGCGTAGTCTCATGCATTAATAATTTTTATTTTTAAATTGATGGTTGCTTGTTTAAATGTTTTAATGTATACTTTTTTATGCAGTATGCTCACTGAATGTGTGTTCAACACTGGTGCAATGAGAAAGGATACATAATTTGTGAGATCTGCCATAAGGTATGATTGTTGCAGCCTACTTATTGTTGTACTTATTCGTATGGTATTTTAGTATGGCAATATATGCTTGTTGAATTTGAACTGTGATAGCTGTACCTTATTTACATGCTAGTACAAATATGATCTCAATTGTGATGAAGGATTAAACTTTGAACTGTAAGCTTATGTTACTTCTATGGATTTTTGCAAACCAATTCTGATAGTGCCATAAATAGATTGAAAACATATTGGGGTAAATTTACATTGTACGCCTGGTTAACATGCTTATTATTACAGAGGCATGATGTTATACAAAGTGGCTTGGTTTCATCATTTTTTTAATCTTGCATATTCAGACATGCCCTTAAGAAACTATGAGAAACTATTATACTTTAAACACATACTAAATTATATAGGTTATGGTTTGTTGGCACTTATCAGAAAGATAGGTTATTATAGCCTATTGACAACCATGACCATGGTATATCAGAAATCATTTTGCAACCTCTTTTGATTGCATACTTGTAATAACTTAACTCTTCATCCTTCATGCTTATCCAAAAATAAAAAATAAAAAACTCTTCATACTTTGTGATCGTCTGATAACAATTTTCAATAGTGAGATATTATCACTTTGATTCCTCAATTGCAAGCCTCTCACTTAGTATCCTAACTTCCAGGTACCGGCACCATTTACGAACATAGTACTTATCAATTCTAACCTTTATGTATTTTATTTCATGGAACAGAGACAAGATGGGGTCTCTCATCTGAGAACCTTTATGTATTTTATTTACGTGGAAGTAGACGTTTTGTAATGGAAAAGATCTATCAGGAACAATTATTTATGTATGTTTGTTACGTAATGTAGGTACCATGGTTCCTGGAATCAAGACGAGCCAGTGGAAGAGAGCAACAAGTGGCAACGTATTATCAGCCTCTGAAGCATGTCCATAGGAGATTGGCAAACCGCTGACATTCTCTGATTAGACGCAACCACCAGATGATACACAAACAGTGGTGGACGAGATGCAGCCAGGTGGAGTAGGTAAGAGCATTGAACTTAGTTGTAAGCTAAAATATTTTTTTTTTTTTGGGGTGCATAAGTCATCAAGTAAGGCGATGAAAACCCCATATAGACAAAGAAAAACAAAGAAAAAAAAAACCAAACATTACTTTGCACATAACAAGGACACTTCCACAACAAATAAAATATTAGCTAAACAACCTTGAAATCAGCTACAACATCAGCAACCGCCAATTGAATGTTGCCCCAGCTGCATCGATAGTAGCGAAATCCAAGTTGTAGCATAATTTATGTTTGACTTTATGCAGCCAAACAGTAGTTGGCAGCAACAGTAGGCAGCGAAAAAACTAAGAGGACCCACAACGACTACCTTTTTTTTTTGAAGTTCATTAGCAATGTTTGTAATTTGTGACTTCCTTCCCCTTTTGTACCAGGGCAAACGAGGTCAACTCGTGTACGAGGACCAACATTAGGCAAAGGAGTGTAGAAAAAAATTACTAGGAGAAATGGGGAGAAATTACATGTCTATGTCAATCGGGTGTTGAACGCAATCACAGGAGGGAATGCCACCCCAGCGACGAATGAGTTGGGCCTTCAAATTAGACGGTTGTGCCCTCTTCAGAGTGTGAAGTCATGGAGAAAATTTGATCAAACTACCAAAGATGCAGTCATCCAAGCGGTGCTAGTATGAGAATTATCTTGCCATAATGTCTTCATTATGTTATTTGTAATTACATAAATTAATTGTTCTACTAATTCTCTTATTATGTTTGAAAGACAAGTTTGTTATCGGCGATGATTTTGATAATGATGAACAAGCTCAACAGATCCTCGATAGAAAGGCGTCTTTGCTATTCAAGGATTGGAGGCACAATCTAAAGTAAGAGTTCCTCGAACTTGAGGAAAAGGGTGTTGATGACCCCTATAGTCATCCGCCTAGTGGAGTGAGCTTAGAGGACTGGAAATATCTGATTGATGTTGCTTGGAAAGACGAATCTCACTTGGTAACAAATTAATTTGAAATCCCACTATTGAAATTAATTTATGTTTTAATATGTAAAAATGCTTATCCAATTTTTTTTTTATTTTTTTTATTTTTTTTATTTTTTTGTTCATATTTTTTTAGAATTGCTCAAAAGCTGGTAAAGCGAATAAGGGTATGCTCCCCTATAATCATACAAGTGGATAGCGATCATTTCCTATAGCAATGTCGTTTATGGTGAGAAGTTAATTTACTAATGTAATGGATGATTGATTCTTCTTCATTTTGAATATTACCATGTACTAATTCATCAATGGAATTTTTCCAAACCTAATAGGCAAATGAGGATGGAGATATAGATTTTCCTAAAATTTTATAAGAAAGCACACAAGTGGTGAGCTACATGTGAGTATTGAATGTTGAAACCAAGTGTGTTGCATATCTATTAGTAAAGTTGTTTTACATTCCTTCTTCCATCTTGACTTTATTGTTTTGTTGCCATGACAGGATGATATGGTGAATTTACAAGTGGTAGCCACCGATGCGAGGATGCCATTGACCCACGAAGAAATATCAAGGCAAGTGCTCGGGGAAAAAAAAATTACTTGTGTGGATGTGGGATAGGCCCACAACCCTCTTTCACAGCTTCTAGTGCGGCACGAGCACGTGATAAACATATGGAGTCAATGAGAGCGGAACTGGAGGTTTTTCGTTCGAACCGTCAATGAGATCACGAGGAGTTGCTGAAGGAGAAAGAGGAGCGCCAAAGAGATCACAAGGAGCTATTGAAGGAGAAAGAGGAGCGCCGAAGAGATCACGAGGAGCTATTGAAGGAGAAAGAGGAGAGCCAAAGAGATCGGGAGGAAATTATGAGGAGAGAGCAGCTGATCAAACGGGTCGATGAAGAAAAAAAAGCATAGGAGGCACAACAAGTACAAATCAATCATTTGAACGACGTGGTGTCATGACTCACAACCCTCTTGGAGGGTTCAGATGGTCATCCTACTATTCGATAAACAAAATTTTGTTTGACAAGCTAGTTCACCTTCTACAAAAAATATGGATCATGTTGACATAGAATTGTTTTCTAAAGTTCCTATGCAAATAATTTTTTGTTATGTGCTTCGAATAGGTTTGGAGGCATAAAGTGAGTAGACTTTACAGCAGCCGACGTGGTGTTTTGATACATTACACAAAGGACCGTAATCTGATTTCCATAAGGTAACCACATGATTGGAATGAAATATTAAGTTACCCAAAAGCAAATATGAGCCTATGAATATGAGGCAAGTTACTATATTAGCTGTGATATCCAATTGAATGTCATTTCAAATATAAGACTAATTGAATAAACCAAGTTAAAGTGGAATGAATTTTGATTTAGTACAATATAACTAGTACAATATAACTAGTACAACTGGACTGGTCTAAAGTGCATGCAAGTCATTATTTGGGACATTATTGTCTTATCCATATTTTTGTGAAGGAGACACCATGTCAATCTTCTCATCATCCAATGAAGGTGGCCATACAACTAGCCTTTCAGTAGAATGCAATTAGTTACTCTCCTTCAATTCATCAATAAATTTTATGAATAATATGTTTTATAAATAACGAAGGCTCAAATATTACACTATAAGAAACATCTAAAAACAATCAGTTTTCAGAAGTCCCTACAATGACAAGAAATCAACATAAAAAATATATAAGTTCAATTAGTCTCTTATGTAAAATGTCGTCTTACCAGAACACCGTAAACTTAGCCGGAAAAGGCCTTCGAGGGCCGAAAATTGAAAGTAGCCCCCGAACCACTACAAGGATGGCACGGGTAGCATCCTTGTGTCAAATAGGACCTATAGGGACAGACGGGACGTAATTAGCATGTGTACGTTGGGAGTTTGCGCGAAAAACGCCAAAAACTTAGCCAAAAAAGGCGTTCGAGGGCCGAAAATTGAAAGCAGCCCCCCAACCACTGTAGGGATGGCACGGCCAGCTTCCTTTTGTCAAATAGGACCTGTGGGGATAGACGAGACATAATTAGCACGTGTACGTTGGGAGTTGGCGTGAAAAACGTCGTAAACTTAGCCGAAAAAGGCATTCGAGGGCTGAAAACTGAAAGCAGCCCCCGAACCACAATAGGGATGGCACAAGTAGCTTCCTGGTGTAAAATAGGACCTGTAGGGACAGACGGGATGTAATTAGCACGTGTACGTTGGGAGTTGGCGTGAAAAACGCCATAAACTTAGCAGAAAAAGGCATTCGAGGGCCGAAAATTGAAAGCAGGCCCCCAACCACTGTAGGGATGGCACGGGTAGCTTCCTTGTGTCAAATAGGACTAGTGGGGATAGACGGGATGTAATTAGCACATGTACGTTGGGAGTTGGCGTGCAAAATGCCATAAACTTAGCCGAAAAGGGCGTTCAAGGGCCAAAAATTGAAAGAAGCCCCCGAACCATTGTAGGGATGGCACGGGTAGCTTCCTGGTGTAAAATAGGACCTGTAGGGACAGATGGGATGTAATTAGCACATGTACGTTGGGAGTTGGCGTGAAAAACCCCATAAACTTAGCCGAAAAAGGCGTTCGAGGGCCAAAAATTGAAAGCAGGCCCCCAACCACTGTAGGGATGGCACAGGTAGCTTCCTTGTGTCAAATAGGACCAGTGGGGATAGATGGGACGTAATTAGCATGTGTACGTTGGGAGTTGGCGTGCAAAACGCCATAAACTTAGCCGAAAAGGGCGTTCAAGGGCCGAAAATTGAAAGCAGCCCCCGAACCACTGTAGGGATGGCATGGGTAGCTTCCTAGTGTAAAATAGGACCTGTAAGGATAGACAAGACGTAATTAGCACGTGTACATTGGGAGTTGGCGTGAAAAATTCCATAAACTTAGCCGAAAATGGTGTTCGAGGGCCGAAAATTGAAATCAGCCCCCCAACCACTGTAGGGATGGCACGGGTAGGTTCCTTGTGTCAAATAGGACCTGTGGGAATGGACAGGACGTAATTAGCACGTGTACGTTGGGAGTTGGAGTCAAAAACGCCGTAAACTTAGCCGAAAAAGTCCTTTGAGTGCCGAAAATTGAAATTTGCCCCTGAACCACTGTAGGGATGTTACGGGTAGCTTCTTGGTATAAAATAGGACCTGTGGGGAAAAATGGGACATAATTAGCACGTGTACGTTGGGAGTTGCCGTGAAAAACGTCGTAAACTTAGCCGAAAAAGGCCTTCGAGGGCTGAAAATTGAAATCAGCCCCCGAGCCATTATAGGGATGGCATGGGTAGCTTCCTAGTGTAAAATAGGACATGTGGGGACAGATGGGATGTAATTAGCACGTGTACATTGGGAGCTGCCGTGAAAAACGCCATAAACTTAGCCGAAAAAGGCGTTCGAGGGCTGAAAATTGAAAGCAACCCCCGAACCATTGTAGGGATGGTACAAGTAGCTTCCTTGTGTCAAATAGGACTTGTGGGGACAGACGGGACATAATTAGCATGTGTACGTTGGGAGTTGGCGTGAAAAACGCCATAAACTTAGTCGAAAAAGGCGTTCGAGGGTCGAAAATTGAAAGCAGTCCCCGAACCACTGTAGGGATGGCACGGGTAGCTTCCTTGTGTCAAATAGGACCTGTGAGGATAGACGGGACATAATTAGCACGTGTACGTTGGGAGTTGGCATGAAAAATGCCATAAATTTAGCCGAAAAAGGCATTCGAGGGCTGAAAATTGAAAGCAGCCCCCGAGCCACTGTAGGGATGGCACGGGCAGCTTCCTTGTGTCAAATAGGACCTGTGGGGATAGACGGGACGTAATTAGCACGTGTACGTTGGGAGTTGGCGTGAAAAACGTCATAAACTTAGCCGAAAAGGCCGTCGAGGGCCGAAAATTGAAAGCAGCCCCCGAACAATTGTAGGGATGGCACGGGTAGCTTCCTCATGTGAAATAGGACCTGTGGGGTCAGACGGGACATAATTAGCATGTGTACATTGGGAGTTGGTGTGAGAAACGCTATAAAGCTTATAAAAATATATTAAAGCTTACAAATATATATGTTCTATAAGCATCTCTATATATGTACATTTATGAATAAAATACATATATGTTTACACATTAGACTAAACTTGACTTGGGGCTCATGCTTAAATGTACACTTTCAATACAATTTAAAGTGTAAAGAAACTATATCGACATTCCTAAATGCAAACTATAGTTAAATACAATTTCAATTACAATTAACGTGCTTGCAATTTGTGTTCTGTACATGGCTATAACTTTTTGTTTACAGTGGAACTAATGAGTGTAGTTTTTGTTGTGTAGATGGCTTTTGGCATTGACATGTGGATCTTCTATTTTTTTGTCCGGAAGATAATTCACAGTTTTGCAAGGATTTGGGAAGTTTTTTGTCGTCCTATACTTTTTGTGTGGACTGTGGATGCATCGTACATATAATTTTTTGGCGGGGTACATAGTATTTTTGGAACTTGTATTAATTGCTCTAGTGGTATATATGTAGATTACCTTTTGCAGTGGTACATATTACCATGGTAATTTGTGCCTTGGCAAATGGTCATTACAATGCGTAGCATAGTAAAAATGTTGTGTAAGGAGGACATTGTTTTGGTAACGTATTTGGAATGTATGACGTTATTATTTGTAATTGGAATATATATATAGTTGGTTTGTATATCAGTTTACATTAGCAGTTGTTCTTTTTTGTTTGATGGTTGTAAGTGAAACATGATTACGGAATACGTGATAATATATATAGGTTGTATACCTATTACAGGTTACGGTGGATACATACAGGTTCTAACAAAATTTATTAAAATGAAAAAAATAAAATAAAAATATAAAATGACGTTTTTGGTGACAAAACAATTGGTAGCCAAAAGAGAAATAAATCTTTTGGTGACTAAATATTTAGTAGCCAAAACAAATTGGAAGACTTTTGGCGACTAACTGTTTTAGTAGCTAAAACTCAAAACACTTTTGGCGACAAAATTTTTAGTCGCCAAAACAATGGAAAACACTTTTGGTGACAACAATTTTAGTCGCCAAAACATAATAAAAAGCATAGGCGACTAACCTATGTAGTAGCCAAACAAGAATGACCCTTTCTGCGACTAAAAATTTAGTAGCTGAAATAACACTAATTGGCGACCAGTAATTTCGTCGCCGTAGATATGTTAGGTTTTCGCGACAAAAGGTTTAGTAGCTGAAGAAGTGAGTTAAACAAATTAATGCACCCTTTGGGCGACTAATATGTTAGTCACTAATGTGAGTCATCAGCGACTAAGGGTCTTTTCGTCGCTAATACTTGTTACTTTTGCCTACTAACGTGTTAGTCGACATTTTGTAGTACTTTTGGCAACTAAATGTCCTTTGGTCGCTAATACCTTCCGCGACGATGTATCCCCGACAAAGCTAGCAACCAAAATTTTTGGTCAGCAAAGTTTTTTGGCGACTAAAATCAGTACTTTTGGCGACTAATATTTTAGTCACCAAAAGTGTATTTTCTTGTAGTGGCTGCTGCTGTTGCTTGCCATTTTGCTGGTGCTTAATGATCTGACGTTGCCTGCTGTCTAAGAGGCTGTGGTGGTTGTTTTACAGTCTAAATTTTTATTTATTAGTATAGTTATGATAGGCTCTAGTGGTTAATTTTTGTAATCCCAGAACCTAATTTTGGATTTCTATGTGGAATGTGCATGGCCTTAATTATGGTAGTAGACCTTGTTTTTGAGTTATATTTTGGATATTGTTTTGTGGTCTAGTAGCTTCTAGGTCTATCCTAATGTGTAGCTCAGTATTGATCTTGTTCCTATCCCTCATCTGCTCCTGTGCACATGTGGTGTTTGAACAAGTTGTTTTGTCCTGTTGTGTTTTTGGTTTTGTTGGTGGCTGTGTCTTTGTATAGTTGGTTAGCTCTAAGACATGCCTCTTGTATCTTATATATTTGTCTTTTATTTTATGACTTATTCACCAAAAAAAAAAAAGACAATTGACCTCCTCGCATATAATAATGCTAAATAAATATTAATGCAAATAATGAGGCCCAGATCAAATAACAAGAATCGAATCTACAAAAGGGATTTAGAAAGATCAGAATGCTTCCATAAATTAACCTCCTTGACTACCATATAAAAGTGAAACCTTATTTCGAGGCATGTAATCCTTTTTTATCTAGGCTTCGATCAAGAGTTCGAAAACTTAAAAAAATTATGAAGAGATCAAGTATGCCATATCTGGAAAAAGTCGCTAAAATAAACCAGAAAGTTTTGTTGTCATTTTATTTTGTGTATGATAAATATAAGAAAATCTGTAAAACAAACTTACCATTTGGAGATCAAGACTCCCTGAAGAGCTCTCATTGGGACGTGCATGAACATCATCAACGATAGGCCTTTCAAACCAGGGAATCATCAAATGTGTTCCTTCAGGATAAACCTAGACACATTTTATGTTAGTGCAAGCACAAAAGGACCTTGTTTGTCAGAATGAATTTAGATAGAATGCAAGTAAACAAAGATACTGATTCTGTATCACTGAATAAGTAACCCAAAAAATATAATTCATGCAAAAAAAAAAAAAAAAAAAAAATACTAGGATTAATGAAAAAAGGGTCTCATACTAAACTAATATTGTCCCTATCAGTCTGAAATGAATCAGGCTTCAATCCAAGTTTCATAAACTTCATTTTAAATGCTGAAGATCTGTTTTCACCTCTAAGATCCCAATACCCAACTTCAACCAACTCACCACTTCCATTACGACGGCCGCAAATCGAAACTTAAGAACAAAATTGAACAATAAAACATGGTTTCAAAATTGAACAAAATCGAAACTTAGCTAATTTATGACTTTAAGAAGCAAGAAAGTAAATAAACAATAAAACATTTGCATGGAAGAACTATATAGTTTTAAGGAATGCTAATCTAGTCCCAAAGAAGTAAGAGAAATTTAACTAGATCAAGAGGAATAACTAGTTTGCCTATTTTGCCTCACTAGGATTATTAACAAAATTGGAATTGATGACAAACATGGTTGATGTTAAGGACTTGAAATCAGCTTCAATAACTTCAAAGACCTAGTCAATTTGTTCTGAAAAAATTAAATCAATTTGTCTTAAGAGTAATATCATCAAACACCTCGTGTGTAGTCCTATCTTATTGGTTTGATTTTTTTTTCCCCCGCTCAATTCATAGGAGGGGAAAAGAAAAAGCTAAGTTGCATCAAATGGTGAGATGCGAATTCCAGCATTACTCACACTAAATTAGCAGCTTGTCTGCCAAACCAACCCTCTTTGGTCTCAATAATAAGACACATTGGTCCCTTTTAGGTATCAATTCCAATAATAAGACACATTGCCTCTACTTTAGAACACCAGTGAATGGTCTCACCAATTAAAGCACTAACACAACAAAAATAGCTTCAAACAAATGCACACACAAGTAATAAAATTCATAGCTGCTTTAAACTATATGAACTGAAAGATAGAGATAAAGGAGCCACAAAACATAAAATGAATTCCTGAGCTAACCCATTAAGTTAAAACCAAAAAAAGGAATATACCTCAATTCCTTTATAGTTGAATCCTCACCAAGTTTCAGTGTATCAACTGAAACTTTAGGAGGTGGAGATAGCCAATCATCCTCTTCCTTATCTTCACAATCAACAACCTCTATGAATTTCTCATTCTTATCTACCTTCTCAACCTAAATTCAAATTAATACCAACACTCAAATCAATTTCAAACCAAGACTCACATTCTAAGTTGCTAAATCATTCAAATTCAATAAAATCTACAAAAAGTAAAGAGCTTTATAACAGTATACGAAAGCTTCCTTCGTTTGGGAGAGAAAGCTGGGGATGAATCTGAATAACCATCTGCAAATTCCAAAAATACAAATGTCTAAGACATACATATATATATATATAGAGAGAGAGAGAGACAGAGAGAGAGAGAGAGAGATAGGATAGACCGTCGAGGAAGACAACATCGAAAGGTTGAACACGGTGGTAATCAAAGAGAGGTTTAAGTTGTTCTTCGGTTGATTCGGCCTATAAAACAGAGAAATCAAAAATCAACTTCAGAAACACTAGAGAAAAAAAAACAAAACAAAACACAACAAAAACAATTCTTGGAAGATTAGGGGGCTAGAACTTGAAGTTTTACACCATTGGGTAGAAGAAATTGGGGCCAAAGTCACAGTAATCGTCGAGAGAGAAGCAGAGGTCGGAGTTGGGATCATGTAGGGTTTGAAGGACGCAGTTCTAATTAAAGAGTTGTTAAGAGGGTTTGAGAGTGTTGGGGTAGCGTAGTGTAGACACTCCATTTTTGACCGTCTTCAAGACTTGAACATTATCACTTGTGCACTCGATGATTATGATTGCATGTGCTCGTTTTAGTGCCTGAAGTCCTCGGCAGAATGCCCTGTCTTTTAACCTTAAAACCCTATCCATTCTATGCCTTGTTTTGGACCAAAACCTTAGTGCTTCAAACCTCAAGACCTTGGGACCTGCAGGTCTCCTCTAGTGGACTGTCGATCACCAATTATGCCCTGCCGGCCACCCTTGTGCCTTGTCGGCCAATGGTGTAGCCTGCCGGCCATCAGTGTCTTTTTTTGCAGATATTTTGTTGATAGCTAGTCTAGCTGTTGGCACAATCGGCTTCATCTCCCTACAGATGTATGGAGGGATTTATCTCAACCAAATGCATGTTTTTCTATATATAGGGGGTCTCTTTCCCCATTTTTGAGGGTTGGAATTTTTGGTGCAAAACTATCTCTCTCTCTTGTAAATTTGGGCACATTAGCCTACATACACTAAACTTTTGCCTACACCTGCTTAACCAAAGTTGATTACCTTTGAACTGAGATTCCTTGAAGCCTTCTTGGAGCTCTTGAAGTTGGTTTTAGCTTGAATTGCTGCCTAGAATTGATCTTTGCTTCAAGAGGTATAACACTTACCCTTTTACCTTGTTTTGTATACTTGTTTTTCTATCTTTTCCCACTGATTTTGGGCTATTTTTGGGCATAAAAAAACTCTGTTTTGGTAGCCTAAAATTGGTGGTTTTAGGCCATTTAAGATTAGGGGGTGGCTCACTTCTCTTTATTCCTTGTTTGTTAGGCCTTTCTACATCTGTTTCCCATTTTCAAACCATCTTTTTTTAGGCTTTTGAACACTGAATTTCAGAGTATTTTCAATTGTGAAAATCATGTTTTGAGGTCTAAATTTGGAGGGTTAGCCTCCACTCCTTGTGTCTTGTTTGCTAGCCTAGATAGCTCTATATGTTAGCGTATTTTTCTAGCCTTTCATAGCTTAATTCCAACATGTTTTAGGCTCTATTTTGGACTATTTTAACTCCGTTTTTGGTTGGTTGTTGCTTTTGAGTCTTGTATTGCATGCTTCTAGTGTAAGTGTCCTCACAAGCTTGATGTTTTAGGCCTTTAGGCACCACTAATTTGAGTTAATTGCATGTTTTAATGCTTTTCCCATTTAATTTCAGCACTCATTAATCTCTGCAACCTCCCTCATTTCTTGACCTTTTTATTTGCTTCGAGGGTTGTTTCAACCTTAGGATAGTTTAAGCTTGAGGTTCATGCTTAATGGTTTAACCCTCTTTTGGGGTTTATTATCAACGGTATGACACCTCTCTCTTGCTTTAAACTACTCCTTGTTTGATACTTTCTTCTCTTTAGAGGACTTCTCACCAATAAACTTAATTGGTTAAAGAATGGAAGGGTAATTAAAATGAGTAACTAAAAGTTGAAACTAAAATTGTGCAAAGATAAGAATTTAGTTGTGTTTTGGTGTGTTCAATCGGACGTTAATTGAACACAAGGAAAATTGGGGCATTTCATACACAAAGTGATGAAATGTGCCAATTTTTCTAAGGTCACCATTGCCCTTGCTCATGCATGATAGGGTGATGGTTTTTGGTCATGTTTGTGCATTTATTAAACTTGTACATCCTGGTTCCTTAGCCATCATGCAATGAAATTGCTTGATTGATAGTTTAAGGACCAAGTGTATCACTCATTCGAGATGTTTTGATGATAAGGAGGGATACACAGTACAAACAATCTGTGAGAATACCCTTTCTTTGTCCTATTTGCTCTCTGTTGCAGCAAGGAATAGTGCATCATCAGTGGCTGGCTGGCCACTGTTTCTGGTCGACAGGCTATTAGTGTTGGACAGCAACCCCCTACTGGTGGCTAGTCAGCCACCACTTCTGGCCTACCTGCCACCAGTGAATTCTAAGCAGAATGCTTGTGAAGCAAAGCAAAGTTGGTCTAGAAGAGGAAAATCAATGCAAGGGTTGTGCAACAGAGGCTTTCGAGAGCAAACAGTGGATGTTCTTCAGGTGGAAACCAAACATACATGGGTCTCCTTCGTGGATTAGTTAATTAGTTTAATTAATTAATTCGTTAGTCATAGTTGTGTTGTATCTAATTAAATTAGTTAATTTATGTTGTAATTAATTAGTTAAATAGTTTAATTAGTTGCTTTGTAATTAGTTAGTTAATGTAGTTAGCTAATTATCTTCGTATTGTAATATTTAAGTAGCTTAGAATAGTTAGTTAATTTATTTCATTTGGTTTGTAATAATTAGTTAAATAGTTTAGCTTAGCTAGTTTATTCATTCGGACCCTCCTGCGCGAAGGCATCAATGTTGTAATAATGCGTATGTCTTCCAACCCCACGTTTTTCTCCTTTTTATTTATCCGCTTTTGATGGTTAGATTAGGGGCATCATGTTTCAATTAGCATATCGCATGTTTGCATTCATTCATTTGTCTTGCATATACCGAGGTTTGGTTCATCATTCAAACTGCATTGTCGTTTCAATACCTCGTTGAGTACATGTTTAAACGCATGCTATGAAATTGTTGCAAAGAACATGTAAAGTAGCCGAGCCTATTTTAGCTACATTATTGCATGCATTGCATTAGTCATCTTGCATAGTTAGAAATCATGCATTTTTCTAACTCTTTTGTTTTATCTTAGCTTGGAGTACTAGGTGAGTTTTTAGTGCTTTAGCATACTTGCATGAGTGTGAGTAACTACCATGTCTAGCATGCTTGCCATGAGGCTAATTGCTTAAATGATAAATTGCTTGAATGCAAGTGGATAAAGGCTTGTTGCTTGAATTGGAATGATTCAATGAATGTACGTTTAAGCCCACTTTGTCAAGTGGCAAATTCACAAACTTTAAGCTCACTTTGTTAAGTGGCAAAATCAAATCCTTTTCGAAAACAAACATGAAATTAAATTGTTCCAATTCAGGCAAACTAGTCTATACCTTGTGTACGCGCATCACATAGTAATGCTAGCCTAATAAACCGGAACAAGATCATATAATGTTGATAAAAATCATATCATGATTAGTAGAGGCTGATCCCTGATCGGGCGAGCGGGGGTACTCAAATGTATTCATGACCTTCGCCACTTGTACCTAAGTTCCCAAACCGAGACAATCTTGGTGATGACGGACACGTGGCCTTTGGCACGAGTCATGGGTTTCCTAAATTTTCCCAAAATAAAATATTTAGGTGATGACACTGTATCTGGCAAAGTAGTCTATTTTTGACAATTTGATTCAAAATCAATTTTTCAAAAGATTTGCCAGATTTGGACTCTTTGGTATTTATCAATTTCACATTGCACTTGTGAGATTAGATTCAGAACCGCAGGAGTCTAAACTGTAGGGCTTCTTTTCAAAACTTTCGAAAAGGGGCACGAAAAAGCCGAGCTACACGTAGTGATTGAAGTAGGAGAAGGTCAAGGCTGAGAAGGGGGGAAGAGGAAGAAGGGCATTGGAAAAAGTGGCAGAAGAAGGATTCTGGCAGAAGGTGGTGAAGGAAATTGAAATGGCAAGGGCAGAGGGCGGTGGTGGTGGTAGCGGTGGTGGAGAGGAGAGTAGAGATGGAATAGAGGGTGGTTTCGGAGAGGTGGATGAGGTGTTTGAGTGTTGAGAGAGTGGTTGGGAGATCGGGAGGCTGCGGCAGATGTGGAGGTGGCGGTGGTAAAGTGATTGAGTTGGTGGTGGCGGTGGTGGAAGAGGGATGGTGGTGGAGATGAGAATAGAAAAAGTTAGGGTTAGGGTTAGGGGGTGAAGGAAGAAAGGTGAGGTATGGTGATGGAGATGGAGATGGAGGATTCATCACAATGTCTCTTCTTTTCTTCGTCGCCCTCCTCAGTGAACATCAAATGCTTTGAGTTTTTTTTTTTTAGATTGATGTTGGGGTTGAAAAGTTGAGGCTTTTGATTATTTCTTTCTTTCTTTTTTTTTAATTTTTGGTGTTTGGCGCTTAAATTTTTTATTTTGGTGCTACTTTTTTTGGTCGTCCCTTTCACGATAGTAATTGCGTGTCATGGAAAGTGTAATATTTTAAACGTTTGGCTTTTTGTGCGTCGTGGAAAGTGTAAGTTTTAACGACTGGCTTTTTATGCGCCATGAAATGATCAATATTTTTAACAACTGGTGTACGCGTGTCGTGTATAATTGATGTATTTACGGCATGCCAAATGCACGCCATAGAAAGTTTTATTATTTACGGCTAATATTGCAAGCCGTAAAAAAATCATTGTCATTAGCATTCATGACCTACGCAATAGACACGCCGTGGTTGAGAATTATTTACAACATGCAAAAAAAGCAAGTCATAAAAATGAGAAATAATGGCTTTCATTTACTGTATGTCGTTGATGTGAAGTCGTAAAAACTCAGTTTTATTGTAGTTTATGCTCCAATAACTTGATTTAGATCTCATTGATGTAATTGACCTTTCTTGGAGTTACTATATTAGCCCTATATATACATGCTCCAATAACTCGATTTAGATCTCATTGTTTTGGTTTCAGTTTTTTGAAAATTAAGCTTTTTTTTTATTTTCCGTATTTTTTTATTTTTAGTGAATATTTTTAAAATTTTAAGTAATTTTTTTATATATATTTTTAGATGCACCTTACTTAAATGTATCTAAATAATAAAATATTTGTGAAAAATATTTTAAAAATTTAATAAATATACAAAAACATGAAAAATATATTGAATTTTCATTTTTGTATTTTTGGTGTTTAGTAAATTTTTTAAAGATTTCTTTCACAAATATTATACTTTTTAAATATATTTACGTTAGGTGTGGCTAAAAATTAAAAAAAAAATTCTTAGAATATTAAAAAAAATTATTGAAAATAAAAAATATGAAAAATAAAAAAAAATCTGAAAAGTGTTTTTTGAAAAATCAAAACCAAACAAACTGATTACAATACAAAACAATACAAATTAGTTGTTACTACATACTATGTAATGGGCTGGGCTAGGTTGGGCTGAGTTTATTGTAGGGCTTGGGCCGAATGGGACGGAGTTATATATCTAGAGGCCTTGTAAATTATTGGTATTTTTTTTTTAAGAAGATTCATTCTTCTATTACATTACATGTGGGTTTTTTTTCTCTTTGGCCAAGTTTGCTCTATCGAGTTTGGTGAATTTAGAACGAGAAAGAAAAAAATTATATTATATTTTATTCATATTTTATCCATCTTTTTTGTTTTTGTTTTTCTTTTTTTAAATCTCTACACAATTCTATAAACTAAGCATAACTTTTTATATTTGTTTGAAGATCTTTCTCTGAGTATATATTTATAATTTTTTTTAATATATAAAATAATTATGATTGAAATACATAGAAAAATATGTTAAGATTGTGGTGAAGTTTTCTCAAACCTATTATTTGAACACATTTGCTACTCGTTGCCTTTTTAGAATTATCAACATTATCAAGTTTATTGTAGGGCTTGGGCCGAATGGGACAGAGTAATATATCTAGAGGCCTTGTAAATTATTGGTATTTTTTTTTTTAAGAAGATTCATTCTTCTATTACATTACACGTGGGTTTTTTTTTCTCTTTGGCCAAGTTTGCTCTATCGAGTTTGGTAGGAATTTAGAATGAGAAAGAAAAAAATTATATTATATCTTATTCATATTTTACCCATCTTTTTTCTTTTTTTTTTTCTTTTTTTAAATCTCTACACAATTCTATAAACTAAGCCTAACTTTTTATATTTGTTTGAAGATCTTTCTCTGAGTATATATTTATAATTTTTTTTAATATATAAAATAATTATGATTGAAATACATAGAAAAATATGTTAAGATTGTGGTGAAGTTTTCTCAAACCTATTATTTGAACACATTTGCTACTCGTTGCCTTTTTAGAATTATCAACATTATCATCTTTCACTTTATTTTTATTTTTTTAGAATTATGAACATTATGACTTTTTAGAATTATCAACATTATCATTTTATCAATAATTTTATCTTTTTCTTTACTGTTTTATTTATTTATTTATTGTTGTTCAAAAAACAAAAACAAACTTTACAATTTTAAAAAGTTTGAATATACTGTTAGTTCTCAAAATATGCGCTTTCTTTAATTCTCCCTCGAGTTGAGCATGCTCAAGTTGCATTTATATTTTTTGTGATGACAAAAAACTATATTTTATGCATCTTTTTTTAATTCACCTGGTAGCTTTTCTCATAATATAATTCTTCCTGTGATCAAGTTGCATCCTTCTCGGCCTCTATTCTCCTTGCAAAAAATAATATTCAAAGCATGGCAATGAATTATCAAAGTTAACAGATAAAGAAGAATTAAGGTTGGGAGTAGATTTGACTGGATACAGGTTACACTGTAGTTTTCACAAAATTCATGAAAAAAAAGTGTTATACAAACTATAATAAATCTTTAACCCATCACTTTAATAGTATGACACATGTGATGCCACAATAGTGAGAGAAAAAAAAATTGTAAGATGTCTTAATTTTTATAGCATTACTCTGCGAAAAAAATGAAAGTAGAGCATCTTTAATGGTTATTGCTATAATATCATTGCTATTGTTATAATTTGGCAATGAATAGTGCTATTTTGCCAAATTATAACAATGGTGCTCTAATGGTCACTTGTTATTTTGACAATTCACAACCAACTTTCCCTCCAAGTTTGTAGGTGTTGTTTGGATATAAATTTTTTTGTGATTTTATTTCTGTTTTTTTTTTCTTTTGTGACATTTTTTTAACTATTTGTCAAAAAAAAAATTATATATTTATATTATTCCCGATTAGACAAATATAAATAATGAAAAAAAATTGAAAAATTAGAAAAAAAAATTAAAATATAATTCACCCCACCAAAAAAATTATTTTGTTTTTTTGAAAAATTATATATTTATATTATTCCCTCCGATTCTATTTTTTCAACTGAATTTGGAGCCACAAATCTATTCATATTTGCTGATGTGGCATGTTTAGCAGTTGCTATTCTACTTGCCAAATTTGATTACAGAAATGGCATATGACATCTTTGGCAACTAGAATAGCAAGCCATTAGAGACCCACTTTTTATCACTGCTACCAAATTATAACTTTAGCAAGTATTTTGAGAGCTCCATTGGAGATGCTCAAGGAGTGAAATTCACTGGCCTAAGAGCTATCAAAGAAGAGGACTACTGAATTGCAGGGAAGGCAATTGAATGTTCTACACCTCTAATGAGAGATATAATAATATTCTCCTTAAAAGAAAAAAGCAGGAATTAAAATAACGGTCAAAATATATATAATGCTAAATAACACCAAGGACAAAATCGTACATTTGAGCGCGCATATAAATATTGGAGCCTGGCAGATAATTTATACAGTTATATCCAATATCAATGGGGATCTGATCTGGACCATCAGATGGTAACCCCAACCTCTAAAGCCTTGTTCCTTGGGATATCATTCATCTGTAATTAAGAAGAAGAATAATAATTATTAAAAAAAATAGATAGATAAGAGAGAGAAGGCATTATGAAAAGCTAAACAAGTGGAGACTTTCAGTGGTAGAAAACAAAAAGCATAATGCAAAATCCATACAAGTAGATAGCATTTGGAAAATTCAAAAATGTCTTTCCTATCGCTCTTTGTTTTTGGGATCATGAAGTAGGATCAAATGTTAGATCTATACAATAAATAAAATCATCATCATTGAACAGAGAACAAGTAACCATTGAAATTCTATCTTTTATTTTTCAAATTTTGGGACACAATAACTGTGAGGGAAGTTACAGATAGAATTGAAATAAATATCCAAGTTTAGAAACAAAGTTCTATAAACAGTTAAATCAAACCTAGTAGATCGAAACTATTCACCGATTTGTAGTCCGATGTTTCTTCAAATAAGTCATAAATACACAAGAACTTCTGATAATTAGCAATCTATTTTTACCTGCAAAAACAATAAATTCAAGGCACTTTCGAGTGTACTTCTCTCATTGCAGTATTGAAGATGCAACAGATAAATGCTAAAATCATTTTATCATTTGAGACGGAAAAAACAACAATCAAAGCATGAATGAAGATTATAAACTTCCATAACAATCACCTATATGATATGCAATTTCAAGGGAGTAGTTCTTGCCAAATAAGTCATGGCCTACAGTTGCCAAGACAGGTGAACATTCAACAGTCAGATGGTCCAAAGGTTTAGGTGGAATTGGACTTGGTGGAGTATAAGCACCTCACAGGGAACTGCCCTTGTGAAAAAGAGTTGCCCTGTGAAACTTAGTCACACCAAAGTTTCTGGCACACTTAGTGTGACTCTAGGTCCTGTAGCTTGGAGGCTAGAGATAGATTGGTGACCACAAATATCAGACAATCACACAACGTCAAGGTTTATTAACAATTGAGGAATTTGTATTGTTTTACAATATCCCACTTCACAACTGCAGAGCACAACCACTGATATACACCTCAACAAAGCTACTTTCTCACAAATGCTTTTCCAACAGTTCATAGTTTCAACATATATCTTGGAAGTAACTAAATTCCTATGACATTATCACTTACCTCACTAAAATTCCTCATAAAACATTAGTTACTACGTTTTCTCAATTCTTCACGGATGCAATTGTAATGTGCCACACAAGTAAATTAAATTTACACCTCACCTACAATAAATTCGTAAATGTTATAGCAGATGCATCAGCTCTCTCACGCCGAACATGGTCCTAAGACCCACTTCTATTCCTTCTTTTATTTTTTTAAATAATAAAGGCCTTGCAAATAAAATAAATAAATAAAAACTGACATATATAAAAATATATTAATATAATTATAGGTGTTATGATTTTTAGATATTATTAAAAAAAAATCAATTACTAATTATTGTATATAAAATGCTAAAAGTAAGTGCTTAGCTATATATATTTTTTAAATTAAAATTGCTAAATATATCACCATAATTTTTTTTTTTTACAAACTAGCTGGAGATCATTGTTCAAAAATTCAAAAAAAAAAAAAAGAAAAAAAGGCGAAGACTAGTTGGAGACCACACAAACAAAAAAAAAAAAACAATATTAAACATTTTCCAAAGGCAGCCAAGCACCCGGAGACTCGTGTTTCGGAGGCAGCCAAACAAAACAAAATAATATTAATATCTTCTAGAGGTAGCTGGAGATTTCCAAAAAAGCCGAACAAAACTTTTACTTACAGAGTCACAGGTTTAACACAGATTCTTCATCTCCTTACTAAGGTAGCCAATATTATTCATCTCCTTCTTCATCTTCAACACAAAGTTCATCATGTCTTCCCTTCTTTCTCTCTCTCTCCTCCGTATTTCTTTCTCTCTGTATTCCTCTTCTCATAAACCACTCTTCTTTATTTTTTTATCAGAAACTCAGTTGAAGATAGTTAAAAATTTGTGGATCTGAAGATCTAAATCTCAATTGGAGAGTTTCTAAAGATTAAAGGTTGTGGATCTATTTTGAATATTATGGAATCTCACTTCAAAGTGGTTCACGGGCTGAAAAGAACTCAAGACAAAATCTGTACAAAATCTGTTTAACCATAAAGGTATGTACAATATCTGTTGAATATATATTTTTTTCAGCTTTTTCTTTTTTTTTTTTTTTTGGAATTTGGAAAGAATCAACTCAAAACAATGTGTAACAGCACGTAACGGACTGTTTCAGCATCATTACGGCCGCTACGGCCGACACACCTGTTAATCTCAATCACACTGCAAAAACGAGAGTAATGCGTGGTGCCTACGGCCGCAACCGTTACGTAATCCATCAAGCGAAACATTCTCTATATCTATTAAAGGAAGGAAACATATATTTACATTTTCAAGTAAACCACATATATCAGCAGCAATGAAGGATTGGCAACGCAATTTACCAAAGTTGATGCTTTGTTGTATTTTATTCCTTAGGTCACCCTTTTCCAACAAGAATGCACTCCACTGGAAACAAAAAAATGAAATACAGAAGCCAAGACATCATCCAAAACCGATCAAGAACAGGGCAGATCAAAGAAATAGACAAGTAAAATCTTAAAGAAAGGCCCACAATGATACTGAAATAGGTAAAAAATCTCCCCCAAACCCCTTTTGTCTCCTCCCTGGCATTCAAAACCAGTTACACTACTTCAGGTCTACAAATACAAAAGAAACCAATTTTGATTGATCCCGAAATTCAGTCTGCGTTCTTTATATTGTTGTCCAACTTTTATTTAGTGCATTTTCCTTCATTCTAGTTTTAGAAAAAATAACAAAGAGAGTATAGAACACAGGTTCTAGTTCGCCGAACAAATTTTTTGGAGTGCTACTACAATTTGTGAAGATCATTGTATCCTGGGAGATAGACGCCACTCAACCGTAAGCACCGTAGCGGGGCGAATCTGTCTTAAGGACTGAGTGTCACGCACTCGACTTGGTCTTAATTTTAATTCGGTTCGATAAATAAATCCGGTATGTTATTTATTTATTTTGTTTGAATTTATTTTCAAGTTATTTTATTTTACACAGAAGATTTGACAACATTCTTGCACTATGTAAAATATATTGAACTGATTGGTTTTCTGAAAGGCGATAGTGGTCTAAAATTCTGCCGTGATGAAACCAAACTGAGTCAAGTCAACAATGTAGATGCTATGCTTCAAAATCCAATGATGGTCATGGTCAAGTGACCAAACAAGGACTGCATTTTCAACATGATTAGAGTAATAGAAGCAATCTTTGGACATCCCAATGAATCCAACACCAAGAGCCTTGCCCTTGTTCAGGAGCTTCACAGCTCGGGGATTCAAATTATCGACATTAAGATCAAAACACAAGAGGTACATAGTGTAAGATAACATGTACAACACCATATTGAACTGATTGGTTTTCTGAAAGGCGATAGTGGTCTAAAATTCTGCCGTGATGAAACCAAACCAAGTCAAGTCATCAATGTAGATGTTATGCTTCAAAATCCAATGATGGTCATGGTCAAGTAACCAAACAAGGACTGCATTTTCAACATGATTAGAGTAATAGAAGCAATCTTTGGACATCCCAATGAATCCAACATCAAGAACTTTGCCTTTGCTCGGGAGCTTCATAGCTCGAGGATTCAAATTATCAACATAGAAATCAAAACACAAGAGGTACATAGCGTAAGATAACATGAATTGAAGAGATTCTGGGAACGCAAACATTAGAAATCAATAAGTACCAAGCTTTCGAAACGGACTTGAATTGAATCAGAGACTTTTCTGGCAATCTACATAGTATCTCTACTATCAACTCATCGGCAACTTAGACGACCAATCCCAGCAACAGTTGAATGCCGTAGATTCAAACCCAACCAACCTATTCCTTTGGCAACAGGGTCATGGATCTAAAAAATTGGGAAAGAACTTGAACGGTTTTTTTTTTGGATCTATGGCTTGAAAGGTTTATAATTGGGATTGATGAGCAAATCTAATTATTTTAGGAAATATATATATATATATATAAAGGGAAAAAAAAAACTTCAAAAAGTAATTTCGTCTCGTTTGGAAACATGCTATTTTAGTAATTTTTTGACTTTTTACGAAAAGTTGTGTAGAAAAGTAAAGAGAGTAATGTGACAAGATATAATGACTTTTTGACTTTTTTGACTAAAATAAAATATTGTCAAACGAGATGTTAATGTTTAGATAAGTTATGCATATTTTTATTTGGGTAAATTATATTATTCTTTTCTAAAATCTTCTAAAAAAATTGCATAATCCTTATTAATAAGGTTAAAATAAATAAAATTAATTTAGATAGTGCGTAAATACAAAAATAATCAAGAGTTAATGGGTATGTTTGGTTTGATTTTGAGAAAGTAGTTTTTAAAAATTATTTTGGGGAGAGAGTTTAAAAAAAATTTTGGTTTGCTTGGTTGTGTATTTTAAAAGCAGTTTTGGAGTTTGGGAGTTTGGAATGATATTTGATATTTTGTTATAATTGAGTAGATGTGTGAGAGAGAAAAAATGATTGAGAATTAGAGAAGAGAGGAGAGAGAAAAAGTGATTGATTGATGTGTGAGAGAGAGAAAGTAATTTTGGAAATTATTTTGGAAAAATTACAAACCAAACAAGTTTTTTTGAAATTTTTTCTCAAAATCACTCTACAAATGCAAACTAAACATACCCAATATATTTTAGGGGGACTACATGCAGATAGGAGTTGGAAAAAAAAAATTACAAATACATGGAGGGTGTAGGTGTGTCTGTGATGGGATGCAAATAAAAGGTGTGGGAGTACAAGTGTCACTTGCACCCCTCCATGTGTTGGTAATTTTTTTCCTCAACTCTCACCTGCATGTAGTTCACGCTATATTTTAAAAAGAGAATACTATCTTACCATATGCAAATTATGGCATTTGTAAGTTTGATTATCGCAAATGACATAACTTAATAGTATGAGTTGCTTGAAAAGTAATAAATAAGCTGATTTGTCTCTTAAGTATACTTTTTAATTTTTACGAAAAGACGTGCAAAAAAATAGAGAGGTAATGTGATCCAAATAATTCAAAAAGTCAATAAGCTAGCTTATAAGTCACTTCTCAAAAGATGCCTATGGGAGTTGTAACTAAAAATAAAATAAAATAAATGTTATAACTAAATATCACAAGAGGTATAACTAAACAATTCTTAAATCATAACCAAAATTTTGTCAACCAACATCATAATGTATCATAATTAGCAATATAATATGTCATAATCATTGATTCAAAAGGTTGTAACCAGAGGTGTATATGGAGGGTAAGTACTTGGTGTATATGGAGGGTAAGTACTTGGTGTTTGCAATGGCGGCTCAAGGAGGAGGAGGATGGAAACCGGTGTTTAGGAGAAGATTTGGGAGACCTGGTTTAGGAGAAGATTTGGGAGACCTGGTGCATCATAAAAAATACATAGAGTGTTTGTTGATGATATTCCTATTTCTTTGAGCCCCAAAGGTTTGTATGCTTTGTTTACAAACTTTGGGGTCGTAAAGGATGTTTTCATCCCAAACAAGAGGAGGAAAGCAACACAGTCCAGGTTTGGTTTTGTTCATTTCGATTGCCCAGTAGCTGCGAAGGTTGCTATTCAAAAAGCTCATGGAGTCTGGTGTGGAGACAAGATGTTAAAGGTGAAAAAGGAAAATTTCGACATGAAGTAGGGGGTAGGGGACGACTCCAAAGGAGACAGGAGCCAGCGAAGCAAGAAAGAAAAGCAGCAGGGAGGTTTGGAACTGCTGGATTTGTGAAAAGAGGATTTAGGCTAATGTGTTAAAAGGAACGACTGGAAAATGCGGAAGTGAGAGTAGAATCCAAGCAGAGGAGTATGGTATTGGGTGGCTATAGGAAAGTGTAATAGTCAAGATGCAAAGGAATTGTAGCTATGTAGATTTTAAAAATGAACTCCAAAACAGAGGGTGGGCAGATCTGAAAGTTTGAGAATGTAGCGGGAGAATAGTTTACCTATCCTTCACTTCAGCAGCTAATATGAAGGCCAGGATGAATGAGTTAGATGAATGGTTGCATAACTAGTGTGAGTTGTGCACCAATTGAGAAAAGGGGATGAGAGTAGATAATGACAGATTAGTTTGGCTTAGTTGTTATGGTGTCCCTCCAAATTTGTGGAGTAGAAAAAATTTCCAAAAGATAGGTGAAGTGTAGGGAGACATCGTGGAGATTGATGAAGATACGGTAAAAATGGATTCTCTGAAATATGGTAGAATAAGAATCTGTACCTCATACGTGGAACGTATAGACAAATTGGTCATCTTGGATTGTCAAGGTAGTTCTTACCCAGTATGGGTATGTAAAGAGTGTAACCATGGAGTTAGATCAAAGTTGCATCATGGTACTTCCAACGGAAAACAGAGTTAGAAGGGTTCAGTGGGGAATAGTACCAGGGAGGAGTAGAGTGTTGCGTACTGTCATGGAAACATGGAAGAAGGCAATGATGTGGCATGCACAGCGGCTGAGGTGGAAGCTCAAGATGAAGTGACATTAAACATGTGGAACAAAGCTGGTGTGGAGAGATTGGTTGAGGATCACGCTCATCTTTCCCCCTCTGCTCAAAAAGTTGCTCTAGGACCATTAATTTGATGTTCGGGACTAGAGAATGGCATGCGTGAAAGGTTAGTTCAGAGCATAGAGGAGATGAAAAGACAGAGAGGTGGAACTGAAATGGGCTCAGTTGGACATATAAGGAGCTTAAGTGAGAATGATTTTAGAAGGCCCAATATAAATTTAGAGGTTATACTGGGTAAAGCCCAGCCTGGTAATGAAAAGATTGAGCCAGTTGATAACAGGGTTGGTCCTAGTACAGTAAATATTAGCCCAGGCATGGTGGAGACGTCACGTATGCAGGTATTTAGGTCAACTGATAATTCAAGCCCAGTGCTGGGATGTGGGATCAGCCTCTTGGTCCATTAAGTGTAACTCAAAAACAGACCCAAGTGGAGCAACATTATTTTCCAATAGCTCAGGGGATCTGTAATAGCACAGCTTAACCTGCTGCGATTAAGGGAAAAGAGCTTCGGAACAAAAGAAAGATTGGAAGAAGAGGCATGAATTCCAGAGGTGGTTTCCAGAGAGGCGCTTTGTTTCATGCAACAGCAGCTGCGATTTCAGCTTCTCTGTCGATTAGTGAAAGTTCAAGTAGGCACAGAGCCCTTCAACAGGAAGCTCAAGAAACAATTAAGCTGGGGAAGGCGCTGGGCTTGGTTTTGGATAGAAAAGATATTGAAATAACTAAAATAATCATCCAAATGGAGGAGGAAGATGAGGCAAGACTTGAAAGGAAAAAGAGCAAGGGAGGTGTTTAAATCAACACCAGATGTGAGTTTAAGAAATTGAAGTTGTTAAATGAAGATCCTATCCTAGAATGTGAGAGGGCTTGGAAGGGTAGAGAAAATGAGATGAATCAAGGAGTTTTTAAAAATAAAAATAAAAAAGTGGATATGGTATTGTTTCAAGAGACAAAGCGATCAGCAGTTGATGAAGGATTTACTAGGTCACTATGGCATATTAACTTGATGGAGTTCATGGTTGTGGATACTGAAGGAATTGCGAGGGGTTTATTGTGCATTTGGAATCCTACAGTGTTTGCTTTAAATGATTGTTGCTGCTCCAGAAGGCTTGTTCTTCTATCAGGTACAGTTTATTCACGTATTGAATGTGTCATTAGGAATGTGTATGCACCAAATGAGGAATCAAAAAGGAGGAATTTCTGGGAGATGTTATCCAAATTGAAAGAATCATATCCTAAACCATGGTGTTTAGGCGAAGATTTTAATGAAATCACTTCAATTGTGGTGAGAAAATGGTGTTTAAGGAGGAATAGGGATATGTCTGAGTTTGGGAACTTCATAAATAAAATGGAATTGCTGGATATTCCTATGATTGGTTGACAATACACTTAGGGTAATTCTCAGAGTTGGAGCCGAATTAATAGATTCTTAGTTAATCCGGAATGGTTAGAGTGGTTTAAACTCAAAGTATGGGGGCTACCTAGATTCTTATCCAATTGTTGCCCCATATTATTGATGGAGGATAAGAGAGATTGGGGCCCTAAACCTTTTAGGTTCATAAATGCTTGGGTTTTGCATCCCTTGTTCCTTAAAAAAGTGAAAAGGGTATGAGAAGACACACAAGTAATGGGGTGGGCTGGGTATGTCATTATAAATAAGCTGCAAACATTGAAACTAGCCTTAAAAAAATGGAATATTGAGGTGTTTGGGAATGTGGAAGCTAAGCTTAAAAAGGCTAAAGATGAAGCACATGCTCAAGATTTATCTGCTGAATCTAGAGCCCTATCTAAGTTAGAAGTAGCAAGATGGAAGGAGCTTAAAGAGTTAGTCTGGAAGTTTGAAAAAATAGAGGAATGGTTGTGGTTACAAAAGTAAAGATTGGAATGGGCACTAAAAGGGGATAAGAACACAAGGTTCTTTCATATAATGGCATCAATTAGGCATAGCAAGAATATGCTATACTCACTGAATGTTGAGAATGTTGTTGTGGAAGAACCAGCAGATATTAAACAAGTAGTGCACAGTCATTTTAAGAATCAGTTTGATGAGAGATGGAAATGCAAGCTCTTACTTGGAGGTAACTTTAATCAAGTGGATCACAGTCAAGTCATTGAAATTCTGGAAAAAAAAGTTCACTGAGACAGAGGTATGGGCAGCAATAAAGGAGTGTGATAGGAATAAAGCTCTTGGGCTAGATGGGTTTAGCATGTTATGCTTTCAGAAAAGGAGGCAGGAGATGAAAGATGATATATCGAGGTTTATGAAAGAATTTCATGATAACAGCAAGCTAGGGTATGGGGTTAACTGCTCTTTTATAAATCTTATCCCAAAGATTGATAATTCCTCATCCATCGGGGACTATAGACCAATTAGCTTGATCAATTCTCTTTATAAAATTCTATCCAAAGTTTTAGTAAGTAGATTTAAACAAGTGCTACCAGCAGTGATTGATAAAGCCCAGTCAGCTTTCTTGAGTGGAAGGAACATCATGGATGGGGTTCTTATTGCTAATGAAGTGGTGGATTGGTGGAAGAAAGCTAGAAAGAAGGGTTTAATCCTTAAATTGAACTTTGAAAAAACATATGACTCGGTAAATTGGAATTTCCTCCTTCAGATGCTAGTAAACTTTGGTTTTAGAGCAAAATGGTTGGGTTGGATCAAGGAATACATTGCCTCATCTAGAGTTTCTATACTTGTGAATGGGTCTCCTTCTGATGGTTCTGTCCGAAAAGGGGACTAAGGCAAGGTAATACACTCTCACCCCTCTTGTTTAATGTTGCAGCTGAAGGGCTTAATATCATGTTGAAAAGGGCAAAAGATATGGGAGTTATTAAAGGAGTGGATGTGGGTCATAAAGGTTTTAATGCATCTCACCTCCAATATGCAGATGATACCATAATTCTGTGTGATGCGAAGTGGTCTGAAGTTGTTGCTATTAAAAGAATTTTAAGGTGCTTTGAAGTTGTGTCTGGGCTGAAAATAAATTTTGACAAAAGTTTGGTATGTGGGGTGGGTGTGGAGGAGGGTTTGGTTGAGTATTTTGCGTCTAAACTTAACTGCATAAGTCATAAGTTGCCTTTCAAATATCTTGGTTTACCACTTAGTGCCAATCCAAGCAAAAAACTATCTTGGAAACCAGTCATTGACAATTTTTAAAAAAAAGCTCTCAAGATGGAAAAGAAGATTACTGTCATTCGCAAGTAGAGTGTTCCTCATTAAATCTTTTCTATCCTCACTACCCATTTATTATATGTCCTTATTTAAGATTCCTGAAAGTGTGGCTAAGGAACTTGATGGACTGCAAGAAAATTTCCTATGGGGAGGTATAGAAATTAGGAGGAAAATACACTTAGTCAATTGGAAAGAGATTATAATGAATAAATAAAATTGGGGTCTTGGGATTAGGGGCATTAGACTTACAAATCAATGCATATTACTCAAATGGTGGTGGAGATATACTGTGGAAGATGATGCACTTTGGAAATCAATTGTGTGTAGCAAGTATGGATCCATAAGTGGGAGGTGGTTGCCACCAATTACTGTAGCAGGAGTCACTTCACAGATCTAGAGGGACATTCTGGTTATGGCACAAGCTAACCCAAGACTTTATACATTCTTCATGGAAAATTTGGAACTCAGAGTTCGAAATAACAGAAGAGTACAATTCTGGGTTGATAATTGGATTGGGGAGTCTAGTTTGTGCACTCAATTTCCTAGACTGTTTCAATTGAGTACAAAGAAAGAGGTGTCATTGAGTGTGCTGATCTCAAGACAGGTAAGCTCAAATAGGTGGTGTTTTAATTTTAGAAGAACTCTTCATGCTTGGGAGGAAGAAGAAATTGTAAGGCTTACTGACAGGTTGGGTGTTTGGCCAAGGTTAAGTTTGGATTTACAGGACCATGTGAGATGAAAGGCTGATAAAGTAGGGGGTTTCAAGGTAAGTAATGTTTACAAAGAGAGCAATCTAGAATCTGGGCCCACTTTGACAGTAGCTAGTTTAATTTGGAATAATTTTTCTCCATCCAAAGCCAAATTCTATACTTTGTTGGCTTGGAAAGGCAGACTTAAGATAGCAGTTTATCTAAATAGAATTGGTGTATTGGTTGACTCCAACCCACATGAAGGAGTAGTTGGAGGTCTGCTGGTTGGCTCTTTAAGTCAAGAAGTAGGAGGGGAGATGACAGGTGGCAGCCCTTCCAATTACTCCTTTTCCTTGACTTTGTTCCCTCTCATTTGTGTATAAATTGAGATGATGTGGAAGGGATGAAACACAACACAGACAAAACAAGAAAGAATCAGCGAGAGTGTGTGTAAATCTGTAGAAAGTGAGTGTGAATTCTATAATCTCCCTCCGGAAAATTCTATAGTGAAATCTCTCCGAGGACATAGGCAATTGCCGAACCACGTAAATATCTTGTGTCCTTTTCTGTGTGTGATTGATTTCTAGTGTGCCTTAATCCTAACAAGTGGTATCAGAGCCTCGGTTAGAGAAAAACAGCATTTTTTTCAAAAAATTTCAAATTTTGAAGTTGTTCGAAATCATTTTTTGAGTACACCAGGAGGTGTGTCTCTTCGAGATGATTCCGACGATATAAAATTTGTCAAAATCGGAGCTAAAACGAGTGCCGTAGAGCTTGCCGAAGATTTGCCCAAATTTCGCTTGAAATTTCAGTTCAATGAAGCAAAGGAAGAAGAAGGCTGATGTCATTGTGACGACATCATTGCATCAACAAAATTTTTGAAATTTTAATTTAGTCCCTAAAGTTATGGTAAATTACATTTTAGTCCCTGAAGTTTTTGAAATTAAAATTTAGCCCCTGGAGTTTTTAAAATTACAATTTAGCCCCTAAAGTTATGGTAAATTGCATTTCAGTTCCTAAAGTTTTTGAAATTGCAATTTAGCCCTTGAAGTTGTGGTACATTGTAATTTGGCCCTTGAGTTGGGAGAAATTTCATTGAGGTCCCTAGAAAAGTCAGAGAAGTGCTTTTTTTGGCTAATTTGACCATTCCGGACTTAATGGTGTGGTTCGTTTGTCCAAATTCAGATTTTTTGTACAAGTAAGAAGATGATAGAGGAATCCACATCAACTTCAAGATCGATGATAAAGTTGAATGCTTCCAATTATGGAATCTAGAAGCCGCAGATAGATGGCATCCTATATTATAGAGACCTGTTTGAGCCTATTGTTCTAAAAATGGTTAAACCGGAAGCAGAGAAGGATGAAGACTGGATAAAGATAAACCGGAGGACTATCGGGCAGATCAGGCAATGGATAGACAACAGTGTGTTCCACCATGTCACCCAGGAGACAGATGCATATGTCCTTTGGACAATGTTAGAAGGAATGTACTAGTCAAAGACTGCCCAAAACAAAGCCTTACTGATGAGAAAACTTGTAAATCTGAAGTTGAAGAATGGTGTGTCTGTCGCCGAGCACAACAGTGAATTTAAGAATCTGGTGAATCAACTTGCAACCGTCAAGATGCCCTTGGACGATGAAATGCAAGCCGTACTACTGCTCAGTTTTTTACCGGACAGATGGGAGATGTTGGTGGTTTCTCTCAGCAACTCTGCATTAGTGGAGAAGCTGACCATGAGCATGATCAGAGACGCCATATACAATGAAGAGACAAGGAGGAAAGACATAGGAGGTAATTAGTCCCATGCCCTTATCACAGAAGATAGAAGCAGAGACAGAGATAGAGGAAGAGGCAGAGAAAGAAACAAGAGTAAAGGCAGATAGAACAACATGAGTAAATCCAGAGACAATTAAAGTCAAGGCAACTTTAGCTTCATTTGCTTTCACTGTGGCCAGGAGGGTCACATAAAGAGAAATTGCCCAAACCGAAAAGATAAAGGCCAAAGCAGTAAGTCAAAAGGAGATGAGAACATAACAGCCACAACAACTGATGAAATACTTCTTACAATTGGTGAAGATGAGGATTGTCTTCACATGGCTGACCACAACTATACAGAGTGGGTAATAGACACAATTACATCCTATCACGCCACTTCCCACAAATAACTCTTCAACTCATACAACGTTAGAGATTTTGGCACTGTTTGAATGGCGAATTCTAGCTATTCAAAGATTGTGGGCATTAGAGACATTAGTATTCAGACTAATGTCGGACACAAGTCTCAAAGATGTGAGGCATGTTGCAAATTTGCGCCTCAATTTTATCTCCGGAAGCGCCCTGGACCGACAGGACTATACAAGTACATTCGGAGATAGCCGTTGGAAGCTAACATTAAGAGCTTTGACAATCGCCAGAGGAGAGATGTCTTCAACACTGTACAAGACTCAAACAATGATTTGTCTGAGAAGTCTTAATGCAGTAGAAGACAATGAGTCACTAGACTTATGGCACAAAAGACTGGCTCACATGAGTGAGAAAGGATTGCATTTGTTGGCAAAGCAATCCAGAATGCCCTTATCCAAATGGAGTGCCCTAAAGTCGTGTGATCATTGCCTTTATGGAAAGCAGCATCGAGTATCATTCAGTTCAACGAGCTAGAGGAAAACAGAAATGCTCAGTATGGTGTGCTCGGATGTTTATGGCCCTATCGAAGTGGAGTTACTTGGTGGCCGCAAGTATTTTCTGACTTTCATTGATGATGCATCAAGGAAGTTGTGGGTGCATTTCCTGAAAGATGAAGGATAAAGTGTTCCAGCACTTTCAGGAGTTCCATGCAATGGTGGAAAGAAAGACCAGAAAGAAGTTGAAGTGTCTTCGTACAGACAATGGTGGCGCGTACACTTCCAATGCTTTTGAACCATATTGTGCCAGCAAAGGTATCCAGCACGAGACAACAGCTCCCGGTACCCCACAACATAATGGTGTGGCAGAGAGTATGAATCACACTATTGTTGAATGAGTCAGATACATGCTCAGAATGGCAAAGTTGCCAAAGTCATTTTGGGCTGAAACCGCCCGCACAACCTGTTATCTCATCAACAAGTCGCCTTCAGCCCCGTTGAATTTTACGATACCTGAAGAAGTCTGGTCCAAAAGAAAGTATCATATTCTCACTTGAGAGTCTTCGGGTATAAGGTGTTTACACACATCTCCAAGGAAAACAGACAGAAGCTTGATGGCAAGTCAACTCCATATATATTTGTGGGCTATTTAGATGTAGCATTTGGATACAAGTTGTGGGACCCAGTGAACAAGAAGATGTTTAGGAACAGAGATGTTGTGTTCCATGAAGACCAAACGATAGCAGATTTTGAGAAATCTGCAAAGTCTAGAGATATCATCACTTTAAACTTGTTACCATCTCCTGAGCCATCACAAAATGCTAGATGTGATGTTGTGCAACAAGAAGTGCCAGAGTTACAAGATCTTATGCCAAAAATTAAAGATCAAGAGGAAAGAGATGACGACCCAGATGAAGAAAGTGTTAAGCAGGGGGAGCAACCCCCTCAACCAGAGGCAGCTGCGCCTCAGTTGTGGAGATTTAGAAGAGCTGTCGTGCCATTAACCAAATATCCCGATTCTCAGTATATTCTATGAAAGGGAGCCTGAGAGTTTTGCAAAAGCAAAGAGTCATACAGAGAAAGACTGTTGGATGCAAGCCATGAAAGATGAGATGAGTTCTTTGCAGAAGAACCACACTTATGAGCTTGTTCCACTTCCAAGAGGCAGGAGAGCCTCGAAGAACAAATGAGTGTATAAGTTGAAAAAAGATGGCAACGGAAAACTATTGCAACATAAAGCTCGCTTTGTTTTCAAGGGTTTTGGACAGAAGAAAGGAATTGACTTTGATGAGATCTTCTCCCCAATTGTGAAAATGACTTCCATTCTAGTAGCTCTAGGATTAGCAGCTCGCTTGAATCTGGAAGTAGAACAGATGGATGTCAAGACTGCCTTTCTCCATGGTGATTTGGAGGAAGAGATCTATATGGAGCAGCCAGAAGGATTTGAAGTTAGAGGAAAAGAAAATCTAGTCTGCAAACTGAAAAAAAGTCTCTATGGTCTGAAGCAGGTACCGAGACAATGGTACAAGAAGCTTGATTCATTCACGGTGGATCACGAGCACACAAAAATGGTAGCAGACCAAAGTGTATATTTCCAAAAGTTTTCGGGTGGAAACTTCATCATCCTACTGTTGTATGTCGATGATATGCTGATCATCGGACATGACATTGCTCTGATCAACAAGTTGAAAAAAGACTTGTCGCAGTATTTTGACATGAAGAATTTAAGCCCAGCACAACAGATTTTAGGCATGAAGATTGTTCGTGACAGAAAATCCAAGAAGATATGGCTATCACAGGAGAAATATGTTGAACGGATGATTGAAAGATTCAACATGAAAGATGCCAAGCCAGCCAGCACACCACTGGCCAACCATTTCAAGGTGACAAAGTGTTCGTGTCCCAGGACCAGTTCTGAAAGGAAAGAAATTGAGGCGATCCCTTATTCTTCTACTGTAAGAAGTTTGATGTATGCAATGGTGTGTACCCGGCCAGATATAGCTCACACAGTTATCGTTGTGAGTAGATTTCTCGCCAATCCAGGAAATGAGCATTGTGAGGCAATCAAATGGATTCTTTGGTACTTAAAGGAAACTTCAAAGATATATCTATGTTTTGGGGGAGCTTAACCAATTTTGGAGGGTTTTACAGATGCCCATATGGGGGGTGATCTTGATGGCAGAAAGTCTACATCAGGATTTTTGTTCACTTTTGCAGGAGGAGTTGTTTCATTGCAGTCCAAACTACAAAAATGTGTTGCTTTATCTACAATAGAGGCAGAGTACATTGTTATCGCAGATGCAGGAAATGAAATGTTGTGGTTAAAACGGTTTCTCCAAGAATTTGGTTTACAGCAGAAAGAGTACAAGGTATATTGTGATAGTTAAAGTGCAATTGACTTGAGCAAGAATTCCATGTACCATTCCTGTACAAAGCATATCGATGTTCGGTATCATTGCATACAAGAGGTGATGGAAAAACAGCTAATGAAGCTGGTGAAGATTCACATGGACAAGAATCCTTCTGACATGATGGCCAAGGTTGTCACCAGAGACAAACTGGAAGTTTGTAAAAATCTAACCTTGATGGACTTCAAGTAAGAAGTCAGTTATCCATCTGGGCTTGGAGGGGGAGAATTGTTGACTCCAGCCCACATGAAGAAGTAGTTGAAGGTTGGCTGGTTGGCTCTCCAAGTCAAGAAGTAGGAAAGGAGATAACAGGTGGCAGCCCTCCCAATTACTCCTCTTCCTTGACTTTGTTCCCTCTCATTTGTGTATAAATTAAGGTGATGAGGAAAGGATGAAACACAACACAAACAAAGCAAAAAAGAATCAGAGAGAGTGTGTGTAAATCTATAGAAAGTGAGTGTGAGTTCTGTAATCTCCCTTTGGGAAATTCTATAATGAAATCTCTCCATGGACGTAGGTAATTGCCGAACCATGTAAATATCTTGTGTCTTTTTCTATGTGTGATTGATTTTTGGTGTGCCTTAGAGTAGTATGGACTTGTCGTGTGTTTTCTGCAAATCTAAACTGGAATCAGTAACACATTTGCTGTTGTTGTGTCCTTTTGCATGGAAATTTGGGCATGCATAATTGACTGGTGTGGGCTTTCTTGGGCAACTCCAAGATCCGTGAACTGTTTATTTAATTAGGTGGATGAGCTGGAAGTTCAGAAAGAAAGAAAGGCAGGTGTAGAGAGCTATCCCCTCGGCTGTGGTATGGTCTGTGTGGAAGTGTAGAAATGAATGCATTTTTTCTAACAAGCCCCCACTTCTGGAGGAGTTATGTGAGCTAATTAAAGTTCGACTAGCATTGTGGTTGAAAACATTTGATCCTGGTTGTTCTTATTCTGTTGGTGACATTGTAAGGAATATTCATCTAGTAAGAAAATTCATGTAGTAACTTAGGGGATGAGCTGCTATGGTGGTCTGTTAGTGGGTGTAGCTCGGGGCAGAAGTGGAGCCTTTTTATGAACGGTTGCTACAGTTCTCTTGTATTAGGCATTGGAAGTGCATTTGTAGTTGTGGGAGTGCAACTACAATATTTTTGTCTTGGGCATTGGAGGGATTTCTTGCTGATTCTGATGTTGCTATTGATGTACTACTTTTGCTGTTGTTAAGAGCAGATTAGGAGGTAGGTGTTATGCTGCTGCGATTTTCTGCTACTGATGCTGCTGATTGATGGGTGATTTGTGTACTATGGAGCTGTTCTCTGTCATTGGTGGAGCTTAACGGATTGCTTGGTTGGGAATGTAGAGATTAGATGGTGTGTGCTACAGTTATGAGGTGCAAAGGCGTAGTTGCTGCTGGAAGCTCACGGATTTGGTACGGAGGGAGATTTGTTGCTGCTGATGTTTTGTTGCTATTGTTGGTTTTGGTTTTGTAGCATACTGATTGGTTCTGCTGCTATATTGGTGCATTGTGGTTGTATTGTTTTTTTTTTTTTTCTTTTCTGTCTTTGGTTTCTCACCAATCTTGGGTCAAATGCTAGCATATGATTGAGCTTACTTTTCGGTGCCAACCTAGTTGGGATTGTGAAGGTTAACTATGATGCTATGTGCATTTCCCTGTTTGTTGATATAAAATTTACATGTAATGTGTTTTTTTCATCAATAAAGCTTTGTTTGCTGATCAAAAAAATAAAAATAAAAAAAATATATATATATATAAAATTTCCAATTTTAAGGGCATTTACATAAATCCTACTAGAACATTTTTAAGGACATTTTTTCCTTTGAAAAATGTGCACGTTTTGACTGGTCAAAATGGATTATGCATTTAAAATAACACAACCAAAATCCTCCCATTTAATAAATGAGTTTAAACGGGTTGAGTTGAATTTAGCAAATTACGCCTCGTCATCAGCCATCTATTGAGACAATCAACTTCATGTGGCATGTACGAAAACCATCCGGATCCTCTAGAGTGATCACTCTGAAGTGATCCTCTAGAGTGGTCCTTTAGAGTGCAACACGTGTCCCATTAACGCATCCAACGGCTGAGATGATCCCTCACCAAAACGGCGTCGTTTTGGTGAGCCAGACCAAAAAAAAAAAAAATTGCAGAGCTGCAGATCGAGTCAAGAGGGAAGAGGAAGAAGAAGAAAATCTATTTTTCTTTCTTCCTCAAATCTATTTTCTTCCAATTTCTCTCAATTCCATTTTCTTCCAATTTCTCTTAAATAAACAAAACCCAAAAAATAAAAATGGAACTCTCTGCCTCTTCTCCGAAATAGATTCAGACCATTTGCGTCTTCCTCAAATCTATTTTCTTCCAATTTCTCTCAAATCCATTTTCTTCTTCCTCCTCCTTTCAAATCCATTTTCTTCTTCTTCCTCCCCTCTCTCGACTCGATCTGCAGCAGCTCTGCAATTTTTTTTTTTTTTTTTTTGGTCTGGCTCACCAAAACGACGCCGTTTTGGTGAGGGATCATCTCAGCCGTTGGATGCGTTAATGGGACACGTGTTGCACTCTAAGGGACCACTCTAGAGGATCACTCTAGAGGATGACTCTAGAGGATCCGGACGCCTCAGATAGAGCCATATCAGCCAGAAAGAAATAAACTCCTCCCCTCTCTCGACTCGATCTGCAGATTAATTTTTTTTTTTTTTTTTTTTTTTTTTTTTTGGGTCTGGCTCACCAAAACGACGCCGTTTTGGTGAGGGATCATCTCAGCCGTTGGATGCGTTAATGGGACACGTGTTGCACTCTAAGGGACCACTCTAGAGGATCACTTCAGAGGATCACTCTAGAGGATCCGGACGCGTAGGAAAGGGGCTAAAAAATCGGATCCCTAGGCCGACCCTACAGGAAAGCTATTTAAGATGAAAAAACTCAAACTAGACAAATAAACTCAATCAACCCATATATTTCATTAATTTAATTTTCTCTCAAATATGACAACAATGGCGTGCAGATGGTGGTGGAGTGGAGATGACATAGAGGTAGAGGTGGTGGAGTGGTGCTAGTAGAGGTAGTAGAAGTAGTGGAGGAGTGGTGATAATGATGGAGGGAGTGAAGGTGGTAGAGTGGCATTGCGGATCGTGATAATAGAAGAGAAGATGGTAGTGGAGTGGTGATGGCGACGATGAAGTTGGTAGAGTGACAGTAGTGGTGGTAGTGATGTGACGGCGATGGTAGTAATAGGGGTGGAGCAATAATGGTAGCGGTGACGGCAATTGTGGTTACGATTGTGAAGAAATAAGGACATAAATGACAATTTAATATGATTTACTTTATAACAAAATGATTGTTTTATTATTTACTCTCTTTTTTTTTTCCTCAAAATAGTATTAATAAGCGTTCAGGTTTTTCTTCTTCTTTTTTTTTTAAAAAAAAAAAACAAAAAACAAATGGAGCGTTGTTCAGGTTGAATGATTCTTTACATGTGCCCCAAAATTACTATACTATCTACACTGCCATACATACATCCACTTTCCTATTAATGTGGTATTTATTTATTTTTTTCTTTTGGTACTTAAAATTTTAATGTATCATAATTTTTATTATACATATTTATTTTTAACATATATTTAAAATTTATGTAACAAGGTTTATTGAATAAGATTAATATTAAAAAAATTTCAAGCTAAAAATTTTTCACAAAAATTGAATAGAATTGAAAAAAATTCAGCTCTATGAAACTGAGAATTTTTCAATTTTTTTTCAATTTTAAAATTGACAAATTTTGTAATTTTGCATAATAATGTTCCATAAAATTGTTTTCCTAATTTTTTAATTTTTTATATAATTTTATATTCAATATTAATCTTGTTTAATAAATCTCGATAAGTATGCTTTAAAAATATAAATTTTATTAAAATCAAATGTATGAAATAAAAATTATGACATTTTAAAATTTGTAAACCAAAAAATAAATCTTTACCTACTTTATATTTGATATTACAAAATTTTACAATAAAATTATATCAATGTATAATAAGATGTATATAAGGTGTCTACCATTGCATTCCCTCTTATGTGACATATTATCATGCTCACATCACTTGCATTTTGCATGAGAAGTTATTTGGTGGTCTTGGAAGATGTCACTTGTCAACTTTTTTTTCTTAAAAATCAACAAAGGTCCTACTGTTTCAATCAATTAAAGTCTTGTTAGGACACTATTTTTATTAATTTTTCATTTTGTATCCATTCACACTTAAAACAAATATGATATCTATAAATATTACTTTTGAGTAATTATTTTTATATTTAATATAAAAGAGATGATAATATTACCGTTTCATTCACAAAAGCAGTTAATGATTGATAGGAAAAGGGTCACATGTTATGTGATTAAAATCTTAAATGAACCCAATATAATTATGTCAAATTTGTAAAATATTGTATAGTTTTTTAAAGGTAAACTACTAATATCTCCTAATAAGTTAGATTTAAATTCCATTAAATCCAATTGAAAGTTAGCTCTAGTAAAATTGTCGCTAAAAATAATTTTTTTGACGATTTTTTGTATATGTCGCTAAAAATTGATAATTAATGAGTTTTTATATGACAAATTTTTTAAATTATCATTAAAAGTTGAAAATTAGTGACTTTTTGTGACATTTTTTAAAACTATTGCTAAATTTTATAATTAGTGACTTTTTTGCAATAAATTTTTTCAAACTGTCACCGAAAATTAACAATTAGTGACGTTTTTTAGTAATGTTTGATAAAAAATATTGTTAATTATCACAGGACCTATTGGACAGTAAGTCTAACTAGGACTATGTTTGGCATAGGCTATTTGGGCTAAAATAGCTACAAAAAGACAAAATAAGATAAAAAGTCAATAAGACAAAATGTCACATCCAAACCATAATCATTTTATTTTTTCTCTCAAAAAAGTCAAAAAAGTTAAAAAGCCCATTCGACCTTAGGCTTTTTAGTCACGGGCTAAAAAAGCCAAAAAGCCAACCCACATCCCAAACGAAGGCTATAAAGACCTACACATAAATGGATTTGGGGTGGCTGTTGTACGGGGTGCACAGCAGTCACTGTTGTGCAGTAAAATGGGCCCATTTCGAAACTTATTTTAATAATCCGAACCATTCATATTTTAGAATACATTAAGTAGAACTTACCTGTAAAAAATCAAATTAATCAAATATTGTTTACACTTTCATCCACTCATACTTGTATTCATTTTAATACTTTAAATCATAATTATTATTTATTTTTATAGATACAAATGTGAGTGGATGAATAAGTAAACGATATCCGATTACTTTGATTTTTTGCAGGTATGTTTTACTTAATGTATTCTAAAATATGAACGGTTCGGATTATAAAAAGGGCTCCAAAATGGGCCCATTTGACTATATAACAGTGACTGCTACACAGCAGTCACCCCAAATCCCACGTAATTTTCCATTTTTTCAAACCTCAAACTACAGGGAAAGTTAGTATAATTAACCCCAATTATTTTTATGAATTACTTCTTATTTTCCTGACATAATAAAAAAAGAAGAAAGAACATTGTAGACACCCCATTTTTGACCGTCCTCAAGACTTGGACGTCACCGATGGAACACTTGGTGATTACCCATGTTCGTGTTTTGTTTTGAGTTCCCGGAGGTCTCGGCTACGCGCCTTGCTTCAAGATCTCTCAACTCGACTGTTCTGTATTTGGTTTTGCACCAAACACTTGTGTTTTTGTTTCTGAGGATAGAGAGTAGCTTGTTAGCTACCCCTGGCACCCACCGGCCATGGCTTGAGGCCACCGGCCATGTTTTGAGGCTACCGGCCATTGGTGAAATATACTATTCGCCGGTCGGCATTTGCTGTGGTCGGCCGACCATCTGTTTGGCCAATGGCCTCCTTTTCTGCCCGGTGCCACATTTTTGCCTTTTTCAGGCATGGTGCAAGCTAGTTGTGTCAGCTGGAATGCACGGACCCTTCTCTCCATGCATGAGTGTGGTTGTTTTGCCCCTTTTGCACCTTTTTGGTCTAGCTTCTTGAGGAAGCTTGGACCTTTGCCTTAGCTTCCTCAAGAAGTTTGGACACCTGTCCCAGCTTCCTAAGGAAGCCTTGGCCCCTTTGCCTTGGCTTCTTTAGGAAGCTTTGACCCCTTTGTTAGCTTCCCTTGGAAGCTAAACCTTTTCCCTTGTCTATATAAAGAGCCTCCCCCTTCCTTTGTCTTGGTGGAGCAAAAAAACCAGAGCAAGATATAGATATATCTGATACACACTTTCTCTCTATATATCTCCCTCTCTCTCTTCATGTTGTGTGTGTTCTATAGCCTAAAAGTGTGTTTAGTTCATAGTATTGCACTAAAACACACACTATTACACCATACTTCGACTTGGGAGGCCTTGAGGGTTTGTTCTTGAAGTTTTGAGCTGATTTTGATCATAAGAAGGGGCCTGAGCTTGCAATTCTTCAAGGGTTCTTCAAGGGTAACATTGCTTACTTTATATTCCCCAATCTTGCACTAGTCTTTTACCTATCTTACTTACTGTTTTAGACTTTGTGTATAACTGAAAAAAGTCTTATATTTGCATGCTTAAGACCTTTCATTAAGGTCATTTTGGTATTGGGGGTCGACCTCTCCCTCTTAGGCCTTGATTGGCCCCTTTTGTCCCCTCTTTGATTGAGCTTTGGTTACTATTGTGTATTGCCTTCTCACCACTGAAATCTAGTGGATTTCCAATGGTGAAGAAGGGGGTTTGAGGTCTTGCATAGGGGAGGGACACCCCTCTCCCTTTGTGTCCCATTTGTTCGTGTTTTTGGCTCATAAGGGTAACATGCATGAACAGTTGTTCTTGGCTTCATTTCAGGGGCTTTTGGGTGTTGTTGGGTCATATTATGCCTCTATTTTTGGTCGGATTAATGGCCCCTTCCATGCATATTATACTTGCTTTGCATTCCTCCATGTTGCCTAGAAATGCACCTTGCCAATAGACCATGATGCTTGCGTATATTAGCTTAACTTCATGAAGTTCTTAACACTATTTTGCCATGCTTAAGGCCTATTTGCTACTGTTTTAGTCATATTTGCCATGTTTAGGGTAGCCTCTTTGCGTTTTGGATTGTGAGCCTTGTGTATGTGAGTCTCTAGCATGCTTAGCTTAGTTTATTCTCGTGATTTGGCATCATTGGAGATCATGTTTAAAGTCTATAATCCATGCTAGTATGCCTGCATTCATCATCTCTTTCATACTTTGAAGAGTTGTTCTCTTGTGCCTCGAAATGAGCATTGTGCATGCCCCTTGGTTTGTGTCCCTTAGCTGCTATATCAGTGGGTTTTGGAGGTCTATTTTTCATGCTAAAACTCTGTTTTGTATTGAAAGATCCATGCCATGTTTGCTCGGGGTAGGTGTTGAGCAATGCTCTCATTTGTAGTCTTGAATGCCATCTATATTGCATCCATTCCCTAGCATGTATTGGTGTCATCTTTTGCATGCTTTTCGGAGTTTAATGTGAGTGTTTAAAGTCCAAGTATATTACCCTTAAGTATGCCTAGAGTTGTTCCCTTTCATGTTCAAATGATAAGCCTTGGCGTGTGCATGCTTGCATGCATAATTGGTACAATTTTGGGCCCTTTTGGCCACTATTTTGGGGCATGGCTGAGGCCTTCCATTTCAGTTTAAGACCAGTTTTGTACCTAGTTGCATACTTGGCATGATGTATGTTACATTACATTAGGAGCATGCTTGCATTATATCTTGTTTGCATGTTCGCACCTTGTTTAGTTAAGTTACATCACATAGTCTTGTTGTATACTTGATATGCGCACATTGCATTAGTCTAGCTTGCATGGTTAGCTAATGTCTTGTTGCATTTGATTAGCTCGCTCGCATGGCATTGCATGAGTTGCATTACTTTGCATTGTACATTGCATACATGCATTGCATTACTTGGTTAGGGGTGTCAAACCAAGCATGAGGGGAGAGATATGTTCGTACCCAAAGTGACGAAACACGTCTCAACCCTCGGTCGCCGATGCCCTTGACCTCAATATGAAAGGGTGTTAGCATTCATTTGTGTGTTGCATGCACTTACATTAAGTTGAAAACTTGGCCTCTTAGGCCATCATGCATCGAAATGCACAATTGATGCCCGAGGGTCGAGGACCACGCTCCCTTGAGTTCATTGCATAATAGGGAGTGTGGCCATGCTCACATTTGCTTGAAAATTCCATGCCATACACTGCTTGCCCTCAGCTGCTGTCAACTGTAGGATTCTGCAGGAATTTCTGGCCGACCGGCCATATACAGTGCCGACCGGCCATCACGGTCCAGCCGGTGTCACAACAGTTGGCCGATAATTCATTTCTCATGGCCGGTGACCCTTTTCTATCGATGTTCGGTATCATTGCATACAAGAGGTGATGGAAAAACAGCTAATGAAGCTGGTGAAGATTCACACGGACAAGAATCCTTCTGACATGATGACCAAGGTTGTCACCAGAGACAAACTGGAAGTTTGCAAAAATCTAACCGGGATGGACTTCAAGTAAGAAGTCAGTTATCCATATGGGCTTGGAGGGGGAGAATTGTTGACTCCAGCCTACATAAAGAAGTAGTTGAAGGTTGGCTGGTTGGCTCTCCAAGTCAAGAAGTAGGAGGGAAGACGGCAGGTGGTAGCCAACCCAATAACTCCTCTTCTTGACTTTGTTTTCCCTCATTTGTGTATAAATTGAGGTGAGGAGGCAGGCAACAAAAACAACACCGACAGAGTAAGCGAGAATTAGAGAGAGTGTGTGTAAATCTATAGAAAGTGAGTGTGAGTTCTGTAATCTCCCTTTGGGAAATTCTATAATGAAATCTCTCCATGGACGTAGACAATTGTCGAACCACATAAATATCTTGTGTCTTTTTCTATGTGTGATTGATTTTTGGTGTGCCTTAGAGTAGTATGGACTTGTCGTGTGTTTTCTGCAAATCTAAACTGGAATCAGTAACACATTTGCTGTTGTTGTGTCCTTTTGCATGGAAATTTGGGCATGCATAATTGACTGGTGTGGGCTTTCTTGGGCAACTCCAAGATCCGTGAACTGTTTATTTAATTGGTGGATGAGCTGGAAGTTCAGAAAGAAAGAAAGGCAGGTGTAGAGAGCTATCCCCTCGGCTGTGGTATGGTCTGTGTGGAAGTGTAGAAATGAATGCATTTTTTCTAACAAGCCCCTACTTCTAGAGGAGTTATGTGAGCTAATTAAAGTTCGACTAGCATTGTGGTTGAAAACATTTGATCCTGGTTGTTCTTATTTTGTTGGTGACATTGTAAGGAATATTCATCTAGTAAGAAAATTCATTTAGTAACTTAGGGGATGAGCTGCTATGGTGGTCTGTTAGTGGGTGTAGCTCGGGGCAGAAGTGGAGCCTTTTTATGAACGGTTGCTACAGTTCTCTTGTATTGGGCATTGGAAGTGCATTTGTAGTTGTGGGAGTGCAACTACAATATTTTTGTCTTGGGCATTGGAGGGATTTCTTACTGATTCTGATGTTGCTATTGATATACTACTTTTGCTGTTGTTAAGAGCAGATCAGGAGGTAGGTGTTATGCTGTTACGATTTTCTACTGCTGATGTTGCTGATTGATGGGTGATTTGCGTACTATGGAGCTGTTCTCTGTCGTTGGTGGAGCTTAACGGATTGCTTGGTTGGGAATGTAGAGGAGATTAGATGGTGTGTGCTACGGTTATGAGGTGCAAAGGCGTAGTTGCTGCTGGAAGCTCACGGATTTGGTACGGAGGGAGAGTTGTTGTTGCTGCTGTTTTGTTGCTATTGTTGGTTTTGGTTTTGTAGCATACTGATTGGTTCTGCTGCTATATTGGTGCATTGTGGTTGTATTGTTGTTTCTTTTTTTCTTTTCTGTCTTTGGTTGCTTTGATTGGTTTCTCACCAATCTTGGGTCAAATGCTAGCATATGATTGAGCTTACGTCGCAGTGCCAACCTAGTTGGAAATCGTTGAGGTTAACTATGATGCTATGTGTATTTCCCTGTTTTATTGATGTAATTTTGGCATGTTTATTGCTTTTTCATCAATGAAATGTTAGTTTTGCTGATAAAATATATATATATATATATATAATTTCCAATTTTAAGGGCATTTACATAAATCCTACTAGAACATTTTTTCCTTTAAAAATACTAGAGGTGAAAAATGTGCAGGCTTTGACTGGTCAAAATGGATTATGCGTTTAAAATAACACAACCAAAATCCTCCCATTTAATAAATGAGTTTAAATGGGTTGAGTTGAATTTAGTAAATTACGCCTCGTCATCAGCCATCTATTGAGACAATCAACTTCATGTGGCATGTGGGAAAGGGGCTAAAAAATCGGATCCCTAGGCCGACCCTACAGGAAAGCTATTTAAGATGAAAAAACTCAAACTAGACAAATAAACTCAATCAACCCATATATTTCATTAATTTAATTTTCTCTCAAATATGACAACAATGGCGTGCAGATGGTGGTGGAGTGGCGATGACATAGAGGTAGAGGTGGTGGAGTGGTGCTAGTAGAGGTAGTAGAAGTAGTGGAGGAGTGGTGATAATGATGGAGGGAGTAAAGGTGGTAGAGTGGCATTGCCGATCGTGATAATAGAAGAGAAGATGGTGGTGGAGTGGTGATGGCGACGATGAAGTTGGTAGAGTGACAGTAGTGGTGGCAGTGATGTGACAGCGATGGTAGTAATAGGGGTGGAGCAATAGTGGTAGCGGTGACGGCAATAGTGGTTACGATTGCGAAGAAATAAGAACATAAATGACAATTTAATATGATTTACTTTATAACAAAATGATTGTTTTATTATTTACTCTTCTTCTTTTTTTTCCCTCAAAATAGTATTAATAAGCGTTCAGGTTTTTCTTCTTTTTTAAAAAAAACAAAAAAACAAAAAACAAATGGAGCGTTGTTCAGGTTGAATGATTCTTTACATGTGCCCCAAAATTCTATAAACACGTTTCCAATACTATACTATCTACAATGCCATACATACATCCACTTTCCTATTAATGTGGTATTTATTTATTTTTTTCTTTTGGTACTTAAAATTTTAATGTATCATAATTTTTATTATACATATTTATTTTTAACATATATTTAAAATTTATGTAACAAGGTTTATTGAATAAGATTAATATTAAAAAAATTTCAAGCTAAAAATTTTTCACAAAAATTGAATAGAATTGAAAAAAATTCAGCTCTATGAAACTGAGAATTTTTCAATTTTTTTTCAATTTTAAAATTGATAAATTTTGTAATTTTGCATAATAATGTTCCATAAAATTGTTTTACTAATTTTTTAATTTTTTATATAATTTTATATTCAATATTAATATTGTTTAATAAATCTCGATAAGTATGCTTTAAAAATATAAATTTTATTAAAATCAAATGTATGAAATAAAAATTATGGCATTTTAAAATTTGTAAACCAAAAAATAAATCTTTACCTACTATATATTTGATATTACAAAATTTTACAATAAAATTATATCAATGTATAATAAGATGTATATAGGGTGTCTACCATTGCATTCCCTCTTATGTGACATATCATCATGCTCACATCACTTGCATTTTGCATGAGAAGTTATTTGGTGGTCTTGGAAGATGTCACTTGTCAACTTTTTTTTCTTAAAAATCAACAAAGGTCCTACTGTTTCAATCAATTAAAGTCTTGTTAGGACACTATTTTTATTAATTTTTCATTTTGTATCCATTCACACTTAAAACAAATATGATATCTATAAATATTACTTTTGAGTAATTATTTTTATATTTAATATAAAAGATATGATAATATTACCGTTTCATTCACAAAAGCAGTTAATGATTGATAGGAAAAGGGTCACATGTTATGTGATTAAAATCTTAAATGAATCCAATATAATTATATCAAATTTGTAAAATATTGTATAGTTTTTTAAAGGTAAACTACTAATATCTTCTAATAAGTTAGATTTAATTTCCATTAAGTCCAATTGAAAGTTAGTTCTAGTAAAATCGTCGCTAAAAATAATTTTTTTGACGATTTTTTGTATATGTCGCTAAAAATTGATAATTAATGAGTTTTATATGACAAATTTTTTAAATTGTCATTAAAAGTTGAAAATTAGTGACTTTTTGTGACATTTTTTAAAACTATCGCTAAATTTTATAATTAGTGACTTTTTTGCAATAAATTTTTTCAAACTGCCACCAAAAATTAATAATTAGTGACGTTTTTTAGTAGTGTTTGATGAAAAATGTTGTTAATTATCACAGGACCTATTGGACAATAAGTCTAACTAGGACTATGTTTGGCATAGGCTATTTGGGCTAAAATAGCTACAAAAAGACAAAATAAGATAAAAAGTCAATAAGACAAAATGTCACATTCAAACCATAATCATTTTATTTTTTCTCTAAAAAAAGTCAAAAAAGTTAAAAAGCTCATTCGAACTTAGGCTTTTTAGTCACAGGCTAAAAAGACAAAAACCCAACCCACATCCCAAACGAAGGCTATAAAGACCTACACATAAATGGACTTGGGGTGTCTACTGTACGGGGTGCACAGCAGTCACTGTTGTGCAGTCAAATGAGCCCATTTCGAAACTTATTTTAATAATTCGAACCATTCATATTTTAGAATATATTAAGTAGAACTTACCTGTAAAAAATCAAATTAATCAAATATTGTTTACTCTTTCATCCACTCATATTTGTATTCATTTTAATACTTTAAATCATAATTATTATTTATTTTTGTAGATACAAATGTGAGTGGATGAATAAGTAAACGATATCCGATTACTTTGATTTTTTGCAGGTATGTTTTACTTGACATAATCTAAAATATGAACGGTTCGGATTATAAAAGGAGCTCCAAAATAGGCCCATTTGACAATACAGCAGTAACTGCTGCACAGCAGTCACCCCAAATCCCACGTAATTTTCCATTTTTTCAAACCTCAAACTACAGGGAAAGCTAGTATAATTAACCCCAATTATTTTTATGAGTTACTTCTTATTTTCCTGACATAATAAAAAAGGAAGAAAGAACATACCATCTAAAAATAAAAAAGAAAAAGAAAAAACATTCTTACAATAGTGTTTGCTTTCTTTTCGATTTTACTCCGCTAATTTTTATTTTATTTTTTTTCATATATACATATTTTTAGATTGTGAATTTATGAATGTTTATAAACAAGTAGAATATGTTACAACCAGTCTAAAAGAAATACTCCTAAACTCCCAGACAAATAAAGTAAAGTTCAACTTTTTCTGGTTAACTTGAGATAAGATGGAGGATGTAGACTGTGATGAAGGGCAGTTGTGATGGTGACTGGGGAAGGGGTCGTCGTGGTGGCATCGTCAGCAAGTGGAGTTAGGGAGTGGTCAGCAAGTGGAGCTAGGGAGTGGTGGCGGAAGCTAATTGTGATAGTGTGTGGTGGCGGTGTGCACGAACAAATAGGTTCTAAAATTTTCTCTAAATAAATAATTTATTTAACGGACAACACTATAATTAAGGGCAAATTATATATATCCCTATTGAGATTTAGCAAAATTACAGATACTCCTTAAAGTTTGAGAAATTACAGATACCTCCTGCAGGTACTATTTACATAACAAATTATGGGGCAAATTGTTATGAAAATATAAACCTCATGAGACAATTTGTTATGAAAATATAAATCTCAGGAGATATCTGTAATTTTCAAAATCTCAAGAGGATATCTGTAATTTAACTAAATCTCGAGAGAAGTATATGTAATTTGTCCTATAATTAAATGGTTTGTATTGAGATAATTTTTACTTGTGATTGTGTTTGAGAGTTGAGTAATTCTTACCCTTACACTTACACATCACATCATACTATAATGACATGAATCTTACCATTTATATTTATTTAATTTTAATAGAATGTTAAAACATGATGTTAGAAATGAGGTGAAATAAAATGAAATGATAATTTATTAAGCTCATCTATGGAATGATCATTTTTTTTATAATAGTGAATGACAATTTTATTTACAATGTATTTTAATTTTAAATTTTTTTTTTATCAACCAAACATAAGAATAAGGAAGAATTACATACAAGTGAGAGATAGAAAAAAAAATTACAAACACATGGGGAGTGCAAGTGTGTATATGATGAGGTGCAAATGAAAGATTGTGGAGGTGCAAGTGACACTTGCACTCCCATATTTTGGTAATTTTTTTCCTTTCTCACACCTACTTGTAATTCGTCCTAAAAATAAATATTTTAATAAAATAACTATTTTATAACATTTTATGTCAATGAACTAAATACAACCTTGAATTAAAGGTATTACAAAATAGATGGCAAATGCAACATTAGTCTAGAGAGTTTGTTGGCTTGTATAACAAGATTACCCTCACAATTTATTCTAAAGACAATTTTACCTCATGAGGCAATTAAATAATGTTACCCCTCAACACGTGTTTTTGGGAGGGAAATTTTGTTAAAAATATATATATATATATATACAGAAACACAGTTCTCTCAATCTCTCTTCGATCCATGTTCTCTCAACGATTTGACGTAAATTTTCTCCCTTCAATCAATGTAGGCATTTTGGTAAATAGACAAAAAGCCCAAAAAGAGTAAAAAGGATAAAGCACCCAGGAGATGGTTATGAGGGTGATTAGATAACAAATAATTAAAAAATTAATTTCCAGTAATAAAGTGTTAAAATTTATATAGCGATCCCGGGTTTACCCTTGTTGTACAGTGATTCGGACATGTGTCCGTAGATGTTGGTAGTTGTTTATTATCTAGTTTGCATCCTCTTTACTTTGTTTATTGAGTTATAGGATGTGTTGGGCAGGTTTGTTTCAGGTTGGTTGTGTTTGGGAGCCTAGTGTTGCTGCCCAGATTTTTGGACCTTCGCTCGAGCGAGGAGTTTGTCGCTCGAGCGAGAGTTGAGTTTGTGTCTGGTGGGTCGAGCCAGAGTGGCTTCGCTCGAGCGAGCGCTTGCACCTGGTTCTGGACCTGAGAGTTGCATTTCTTGGCTCGAGCGAGCTTTTCTTGGCTCGAGCGGTCTGGTTTGTTCTTCGCTCGAGCGAGAGGTTGTCGCTCGAGCGTGCTTCTGGTTGCAGCCTGAGGGTTTGAGTTGTTGGCTCGAGCGAGCATTCTTTCGCTCGAGCGCACTTTTGAGTTTTTGGCTCGAACGAGACTTCTGGCTCGAGCGATAGTTTTCTGTGTCTGGTCGCTCGAGCGACCAAGTCTTCGCTCGAGCGAGCGTGTTTTATATCAGCGGACAGTAGCGTTTTTGAACATCACTTTTTCACTTTCTTTTTTGATCAAACCATAGATCCGAGACCCTCTCTCTCTAAACTTACACTCTCTCTAAGAATCGATCTCCCTAGAGTGTGAATCTAGCCTAGGGCCTTTGTTAAAAAGATAGAGGGCGTTGAGAGCTTCGTTCTAATCTGAAAAAGTTTGGATTTGGAGCACGTTGATCTTCGAGTCTTCATCTCCTTTTTGGCTCAAACGTCGAGGTAGGGATATCCTACTCCTCTCTATGGATTTGTCTTTTAAATTTTAGTATTTGAGATGTTGGGGTTGGTTTGGTAATTTGGTGAAAGTTTGGGCTTTTGTGCAATTTTACAAAAGTTGGGGTTTTATTCATAATAAACCTAGATGCATGTTTGGCATAGAGAAATGGAATAAATGTTGAATCATTGATGAAAATGGGACCTAAGGGTTGAAATGGTAATTATGGATAACGACCTAATTACATTGTTTGATTAATTGGGAAAATTAATTTTGAGGAATGAGGAAATGAAATGTTGATTGAATATCCATTGTGGCATTTATTTTCTGTTTAGAAATAACTGCTTGGGCTATCGGTGGAGGATAGTCGTGATTGTTGTAGACAATGCATGATGATTAGGCAAACAAAAACTAATCAATGGAATGTGTCATGGAACTTGACGGTTGATAGAATACATTAACTGTATGTATTAAGTGATTGTATATAGAACCATTGTGTTTGTATACGTTATGTGTAGAGGAGGAGATGGGGGATGTTATTCCGCGGTTTAGGGGAAGATAAAGGATGTACCTCTAAACCGGATAGTGTTGGGAGAAGATAGGGGATGAACTCCGTAGATACAGCTCATATGCTTGTCTAGAGAAGTGAAGATAGAGCTTATATGCTTATCTTTGAGAAGTGTGGATATAGCTCATATGCTTATCTGTGAATATGGGATATTGTTGTTTATACATATCTGTTGAGAATGTGGATATAGCTTATGTGCTTATCTGTGAATGTGGGATATAGTTTTTATACATATCTATGAGAATGTGGATAGAGCTTATATGTCTATCTGTTTAAAAAGGGAAAATGAAAAGTAACTTGGACTCATAAGTCGTATGACATAAATATGTGATTTAAGTGAATGTATCAGTGTTGGCCATCTATCAATTGCTAATCTTTTAGTCATTGTTCATGGTTGGTTTAGTGTATTTTCTACTGGCTGTGGCTCACCCTATATGGGAATATTATTTTCAGGTACAGGTAGCATGCCACCTCCAAGGACATAGCTTGGGAGGCTAGAGGCGGACATACTTTTGTCGTTTTTACTTTGATGTATTACATGTAATTTCAAGCCAAGGGCTTAATGTGTAATGAGTTAGTACTCTTTTGTTGTAACCAAGTGTTAACTTGGAAAGCTGTAAGCCCATAGGGCATTTGCTTTTGTTGTTAACATGTAATACTTATGTAATGAAATTCTGATATATGGAAGAAGGAGGAACTTTTACATATCAATGCATGTCTTATTTGATGGGTTTAATGTTATTATTTTGAGGGCGTTACAATTTAAGTCGATAGAAACCGATTAAACAGGTTTATAGAACGAATTACTTAGTAATTTTTTAACAATACTCTTCACAATTTAAATTGGGAGAATTTTTTTTAAAATCCCTAATATTAAGATTTATAAAAATAAATGATATAAAATATTTTTGTAGTAGTTAAGATTTCTCAACATTTTTATAGAGAAAATTCGACTCAGATAAATTTTGTTTGACTTGGGTGAAATTTCTCTAAGTTAAATTTTTTCTGTGAAAATATTGAAGGATCATAACTAATAAAAAGAAGTATCTTGAACCTCTCCTACTATACAAAGATAGAGGATGTACTAATTTTTTCTTTAAATTGTGACCCTGATCCTATAATTTCTTGAAATAAATACAAAATTAACAAAATTTAGAATTTAAGTCAATAAAAAACAAATTAGAGAATCATATATATTTGTCTCGTCAACATTAAATAATTTTTCCATTGTATTACCGCTCAACCTAACTATGACAATTCTATGATTTCCAGTTTTTTACTCTCACTTTTCACCTCTACAGTTGTCATGTAGATTACAGTTGTAATAATTTGTCAGCTAGTTCACTCGTGTCGGTCAACCAAAGGTGAAGAGTGGGTAAAGTGGGCCCAAGTTCCAGGAGGCACCAATCCCAAAGTGAATTGAAGTGAATGAATGGATAAGAGAATTACTATGTTATAAATGATGATTACATCACAATCAAAATTGCATCACTATCGAATACAGTTTTTTTTTTTAGTAAATAAATTACTCATCGTGTAATAACAATTGCAAAAATCTACTAATCGGGAATATGTGTTCAGAAAATTGTTATAAAATAGTTGAGATTTAATTAATATATTAATATTATACATGACTTTGCCTCGTACATTGATAATTTTAAATTTATAGAATTATTAATAACAATTTGATAGATTATATATATATATATATATATATTTTTTTATGTGATTATAGTACTATATTAATTTTTTGAGTCTTACTAATAAATGCCTCTCATCCTAAGCTTCTATTTCATCGCCCTACATTTAGATATTTTTATGTACAGAGTTATTGGTTTACACATTCATGTCTTCTATTTCTCAAGATCCTTGATGAATACATATATGCTGTGTGTATATAGTGTTGAGTAAGAATACAACAATTATACAAAAGTGAATATTTATTTATTTATATATGTACAAAGACACACTGAAGCATACAAGGAAACTCTCAAGGATACTTCACTTTGGAATCACTTACACTTGAGCACTTGACTCCACTTCTTGTTGTTGTTGTTGTACATTCCAAATAAGGTCACTTCTCTTTATATAGTGATCCACCTCATCAATGGATGGCTAGGATCATTTTGATCCAAAGGCTATTATTAAACCTCTAGAATATTTTAGCATACTTTTCCTATATTCTAGAATTATCTGAACTATTCTAGTATATAGTAGTACTTTCTATACTTCTAAAATATTATAGAACCTTCCAAAACTTTCTAGATTTCTTCAAGTTTCTCCAATGTTCTGGAACCTTCTACAAAATTCTAAAATCTTCTAGATTTCTCTAGATCATTCTAGAGTCTTCTAGATTATTCAACATGTGTAATTAATGACTTAGATAATTTTAGAAGAGTCAATGATGACTCTCAACATATAGAACTATTGTGAATTACGATTGTGAATATGATTCCAGAATTACGATTGATGAATATAAAGTTTAGTGGTGATTGATTACGATTTTAAATGACGAAACACCTTGTAGTTTTATGGCATGTAGATTGGTTCGCCGACCAAGTGGCATGGGTTCGAGTGTTATGAATGACACTCTCTCTTGTTAATTCCACTTAACCCTTAACTTCTACTGACATATATCCATTGGCAAAAAAAATTGAAATAATTTTGGTCATAAGGCTTTGTTGTGTTTTGTAATTAATTGAATTAGCTTTTGGTTATGAATCTTTTGTATTGCTTTTATTATGAACCAATTTGGTCTTGGTTATGCATATAATAGCATTCACAAATTACAAATGACAAATTGGATTCTAAAATTACTAGTTAAATCTATCATGGAATTGAAAATTTTACTTCTACAATTCTAGATGAAAATATCCTTGTTTCTGGTTTGGAACATTAATGTAATGCAATAGAGCTATCAGATATGAAAAATTTATTATCTTAGAGGGCTCCAATTTTGATATATTTTCACTTGATATTCCATTGATAGTGCAACAGGAGATTAAAATTGGAAAATGCATATATCTCTTAAGTGGTAGAGATAATATGCCCCAATTATGAAGCTAGTAATTTTAGTTATGAATTATACGTGCTTCTATTCAACATTGTTATACTGTGTTAGTGTATTTGCTATGAATTTGTTGTTGTCATTGAAGATAGGATTAATATTACATGCACTAATCAATCAATTTCTGAATTTTGACATCTTGCTTTTGATTCTGGAGATATCAGCTCTCAGTTGCATACTGATTTTGTGTTGCTTGAAAAACTTGGTATATGGATGTTTTAGTTTGTCTTCGTTGCATTTGTCCTCTATTTATTCTTGTATCCTTGAGAAATGAAGAACTTATCCATTGGGTTTCTGGTTTTTGCATTTTATGGCTTCCTTTTATATTTCAAATTATGGTTTTTGGAAGTGTATATGAATATATGAAGTTATTCATAAGAGCCTTTTAGGTTTTAAAAACAGAAAGTTGAGCATACTATCAGGGAGATCCTCATCATGTGAATTTTTTTAGAGTTACGGTCCTTGGAAATCTGAAAGTTAAATACTTGTAATTCATTTGCAGGAAAGTTGCCTTTGGCAAAGTTGTCAAATGCAAAAATTTGGTAGACAAATGCATTTACGCAGTTAAGAAAATACCACTCAAGAATGACTAGGAAGAGCGCCAAAAATGTTGAAGTGAGACAAATTTGATCTTTTTGATGACGTCTAGATACTTTGAATTTCTCTTTTCTAATATCTGTTTTTTTAAATGTACATTGAGGTGCTTGCTCTATCAATAATGGAACACCAACATATCGTTCACTATTATCAGGTTAAGAAAAATTAATCCTTCTACTCTTATTACTATACACTTAGAATGTTGAGTTTGACCCACAGTGGACTCTAAAATACAACATTTATTGATAACACTCTACTACACCAAAACACCTGTACACAATCACACACTAATACGCTTCACTTATCCACTCACACCTACATTGAAGCACTCACACTTTGTGTCTTCCTCACACAAGATCTTGAGACACCTTACACTAGATCACTCTTGTAGTGCTTGACCACTCACTTTGGACTTACTCTTCTTTTACTCAATTGTTCAATACCTAGTACATCTACTCATCTCATATTTATACTAGTTGAAGAACTTTTTAGAATACACTTATACTTTCACTACACTCTAGAATAATCTAGATTAGAGCTTTCTATTCTTCTCTAAAATATTCTAGAACCTTTTAAAACTTTCTAGATTTCTTTAGATTTCTCCAAACTTCTCTAATGTTCTGGAACCTTGTAAGATGTTCTAGTATCTTTCAAATTTCTCTAGGTCTTCCAAAATCTTCTAGATCTTTCCGGAATATTCTAGATTCATATGAAAACTTCTAGAATATTCTAAAAAGAAGATTCTAAAGAGTGGGGAGAGTTAGTCAAGACTCTCAATATAGAATGCACTCATAATAGATATAATCTCAACTCTTATATTATCTATTAATGATCCACTTTTGCAGGCATGGATTGAGGAAGGCTACATAAATGAAAAATCACAAAGCGATCAAGATTTGTCATCTTCAGATGATTCAGACAAACTGTCACAACTTACCTCGGTGCCTAGGGTTGGATTCACAACTAGTTAAATTCTAAAATTTCTAAGATTAGTTCAAAGTAACTAAATTAAATAATGCAGTGGAATGAAATAAAAGATGTAGATAATTATCTGAAGTGTACATGAGAATTATTATTTATGTAACATAAGTCAGATAATAATTACAAATAAATACAAGAGGAAAAAAAAAAGAGAGAGAGAGAGAGAGAACATGATGTTCATCTCAAGTCTGGGTCTTGATTAATGGGGTAATACCATTTTTCCTTAAGTTTCTTCACCTGAAAGGGTTTTAACAGCTATAACCATATAGCAGAGTGATGAATATTATACTAAGAACATAAGGGTATACAAATCATCATGGATAATTATTTAGGCTAAATAATGAATAGTTTGGTTCGAATAAATTATTTTAAATAACGGACATATAATACAAAAATCATATATGCAAAACAATCATAACTACGGTACATAACAGAACATAAGGCCAATGGATCCATGACAGACAAAGGGTCACGACGTGACAAATCAGAGGGTCAATAGTTATTTAAATCCCCCAAGGCATGAGACCGTTAGAGGGTTACTAAAGTGACAATTCAGAGGGCCAATGGTTATTTAAGTTTCCCAATGTATAGGACCTCCATGGTGATACTTATAAAAATAAATGGTTATATACTCATTGTCAAATAAACTCTAAAATTTATACAATCATATTCATGGGTTTCAATTTTAAATAAGTAGGGCTCATAAAATGAATAACATAATTGAATATTAATATAATTAAAAAATAATAATTTGCATAAAATAATTTATAAAATAATAAAATAAGTTATAACTACTCAAGGTATAATATAACTTACATCAATATTAATTCGTAACTTTAATTCCCATTCCCAACTCACTCTCATTCCCTCCTTATATACACAGCCCAACCCGCTGATTCACCAATCCTAATTTTCTCCTTAATCATTGCATCCACATGTGGCGTATTGGGATGCCTCTAACCAAGCCATTTCTTCCTTAATTATACTAGAGACCCCAAATAAATTATTAAATATTTTATTAAATTTCTTACATGGGTGTGAGACTCACATAAATCACATGTGTGTGGGTCCCACACCCATGTAAGAGATTTGGTAAAATATTTTGGTAATTCATTTGGGATCTATAACATTTTCCTTTCTTCCTACATTCATTAGATGATTTCCATGTCATTTACCACCCTTTTTTTCTAAATTCTACCTTGGCCCTTAATAACATATTAATCCCATGCACCTTCTAATTAAAGTGTGATTATATATACACTACTACTTTTTAATCACACTTTTTAAATAAGTGTGATTATATATATTTTTTTTAATCGCACATTTTAATTAAAGTGTGATTATATATACATTACTACTTTTTAATCACAATCCCTAAATAGGTGTGATTGTATAAAATATTTCAATTTGATTTTTATATAAAATATACAATTCTCAAATCCGCGCCTCTATTCTACCCATGAATGATAGAGATGACTCACTACTAGAAAATGAGGCTTTAGACACGGAACTTTTTCACCCATTTTTTCATCTTTCTATCCCTCTGTCTCTATCTCTCTTCTCTCTCTCTCTCTCTCTCACTCTCACTCTCACTCATCACTCTTCTCTGTCTGTCTGTCTCTCTCTCTTTCTCTCTGTCTATCTCTCTCATCTCTCTCTGTCTCTCTTCTCTATCTCTCTTCTCGTTATCTCTCTCGCTCATCTCTCTCTGTCTCTCTCTCGTTTATCTCTTTTCACTCTTTTTTTCTCTCCCCCTCTCTTTGTCTATATCTTTTCACCCATTTTTTCATCTTCCTCTCTCTCTTCTCTTTCTCTCTCTCACTCATCACTCTTTTCTTTCTGTCTATCTGTCTCTCTCTCTCTCTCTTTGTGTCTCTCACTCTTCTATCTCTTCTCTCATCTCTTTTCTCTCTCTGTCTCTTTCGTTCATCTCTCTTCTCTCTATCTCTCTCATATTTCTGTCTCTCTCGCTCATTTCTCTTCTCTCTCTCTCGTTCATCTCTCTTCTCTCTATGTCTCTCTCGCTCATCTCTCTTCTCTCTATCTCTCTCTCGTTCATCTCTCTTCTCTCTCTATCTTTTTTCTGTCTCTCACTCTCTATCTTTTTGTCCCTCTCTCTCTCTTCTCTTTCTCTCTCTTTTTCTCTCCCACTATGTTCGCGTTGCTCACTCTCTCCCTTCTGTCTTCTCTATTTACTAAGCTCCTTCTCGATTTATCTATCCACTACAAGAAAATGCACTTTTAGCGACCACTTTGTCTCTCTCTTGCACATCACTCTGTCTTTGTCTCTCTCTCTCTCTCTTTCTCTCCTCTATCTGTCTCTCACTCATTTTTCTCTCTCTCACCACCCATCTCCTTTACCACTAATGCAAACGCCATTCCACTAACACCATTACTACCACCATTACTACCACTGTCGCCACTTCACCTCTACGACTACCATTGCTACTACCATTGCCACCACTACCACTACTGCCACTATTACTACCATTACCTCTCATTCACCCTTGCCACTTCATCTACTCTACCACTACCACAACTTCACCACTAATCTCCTTCGCCACCACCACCACCACCATCATCTCTTATCCACCACCTTCACCACTACTGCCACTACTACTACCATTACCTCTCATTCACCCTTGCCACTTCATCTACTCTACCACTACCACAACTTCACCACTAATCTCCTTCGCCACCACCACCACCACCACCACCACCATCACCATCTCTTATCCACCACCTTCACCACTACTGCCACTACTACTACCATTACCTCTCATGCTTGTCAGGTGGCGTGCACAGAGGCGACACGACCTAATAACGCGTGTCAAGTATGATCCAGTAAAGAAGCGACGCGTGGAGGAAACGGTTGGGAAGATTGTGCACGAGAGCTCATGCGTAGACAAAACTCTTGGAATTCTTGATTAATGAAGCAACACTACTACAAAAATACTAAAAGATCACACTTTGACAAAAAAAGATCTCACTTTTATTGGAAGTGTGATAAAAAAAATCAAATTACTCCAAAAAATCCCACCATTGTTACACAATCACAAATAACTAAGCTAAAAACCATATGAGAATGTAGAAAAATCCCTACCTCAAAGGAAGAAGATGAGTCAAGCAAGAGTGAGACTCCAAGAAAGACGAAACCCACTTTTAATCGGATCAAAATGAAGATCTTGATGCACTCTATCTTTTTCTCAAAGGCATTAAAATGGAAATCCCAACGGATCTAGATGAAATCTTAGAGAGAATGTGAGTTTTAGAGAGAGAATGTATAGATCTAGGTTTTTGGAAAGTTTTAGAGAGAGAGAGAAGAAAAAGTGATTCAAAATGTTATCTTTACGTACTGATATACACGCAGTCCACTCGAGCATGGAAAGTGATGCTCGAGTGTCAGACACAAACGTCTGCTCGAGTGCAAGAAGCGAAACTCGAGCGTAGAATACACATTTCCAAAAGTTTTGCAGATAAAGGACCCTGCTCGAGCGTGAGAATGGATGCTCGAGTGTCCAATGCACTCTCTTAGTATTTACAGAACTGCAAAAATAATGAAAGTTGATGACTCCCACTCGAGTGCAAGAATGGCCTCTCGAGCGGAGGAGCAAAATTTGTGAAGCCCGCTCGAGCGCATGAATTCTCGCTGGAACAGAGCAACCAAAATCTGGACAACAAAGGTTTGAAAAAAACACGCAACCAACCTATTCCAAACGTACAACTACAACCCAATAACCAAAATATAGGAGAAATAAGGGAAGCAAGATATGAATAACTATTCTAAATCATACCAACTCGAATCTAGAATACAATAGATAACGGGTCAAAACCGGAATTGTAATAGCAGAGAGAATGAAAATAAAGAAGGTAAATGGGCATTAACATCATTTTACATTTATTATTAACAACGTTAGTATTACTGTTTAGTTTAAAACGTAAGAGAGGTTTTAGCTATTTTCAAATGTAAGGGAGGTTAAATACTCCAAGACAATACTACAATAAGGTAAAATAGATTTTACCCTGTTAATTATTAAAATTATAATTTTTAACATGAAATTGTAATCATTTTTTAAAAGTATCACCGTGTGATAATTTTTATTATATATATATATATATATATGATTTCTTGCCATGGTTTGATTTGTTGTTGATTTGTTAAATGGGTTTGATTAATTAAGTTTTATGGGTTTGAAGATTTAGGGTTTGTTGTGGATTTTTTTCATCATCATTCTCATTTGTTCCTATTATATATATATGATTTCCTGGGTCAAAATTGTTGTTGATTTCTTAGATTTGTTGTTGATTAAGTGGAAAGAAGAATGGAATTGTCCACTGCACACCCTTAATGCCCAGCAGGACCACAAGCTCATGTTCGGTCTACTTTTTTCCCTTAAATCCTTGACTGCAAAAATGGATCCAACAAGGTTTGTTTTTCTTCTTCAAGTTTTGAATTTCAAACATAATATGTTTGCGTGAGTATTTTGATTTCCCATAGAAATTAAAAAAATTTATTTGATTATATAAAACAGAAAATGTTTCGGTTGTGCAAAGAAAACTAATAATTTGACATGCATTTACTGTTTGTTTTGGGATCCATAAGATGGTATTAGAAACACTATAACTGGTTCTAATGCCATATGTGATATGTTGATTCCTGTAACAGAAAACTCTTCTTGTATCATCTATTGGCCTTATTAACTCCATATTTATTCTTAGCTTGGAGATTGATTAAATTTTTGTTGAAATTGGCATATGTTTGTTAGACATATTTTGTTTGGTATTGGAGTCTCACACTGTAATAGATTCATGATTCATCACTTGTTTGGATTTGGAGCTAATTTTTTCATTGAGGTCCAAATGTTGTGCCAGACATTGTTTTTAATTATTTTGGTTGTGGTTGGTGTTCAATGATTGTATGATTTACATGGGACTCTTTTGGACAGTGCGAAGAAGGGAAATCTTGGGGTGCCTCAGTTACCAGGACAAGGGTGTTCATTTCACAGCTTTCGTACCAATACGTACAAACTCAGTTTTATGGAGAGTCCATCTGGTATGTTGAGCTCCCAAATATGGATGTGACTATCACATGATGAGGTCATATGAAAGTCTTTGATAAGAAAACTTGTGTTCCCAGTGACATTAATTGATGTATTCAATGTAATGGCAATGTGATGTTGTGCATACTTTAGACTGGAATGATAGGATTAAAGTCATTAAGATGTCTTGTTTGACGTGACAAGTTAGTCCCTTTTGCGAGAAAGGTTTTGTTTTGAATTTTTACACTGCATTATACTTAAAATTGAGAAGTTTTTGATTTACATGAGACTACCTGTAAGAGCACTACTCTGAAAGAAAGGATTCACTTCACTTCAGGCTCTCATTACTAATTTTTGGTATCTGTGTAACCACACAGTTCTCATTGTACAACTACATATAAATTTGTTTACAGATCATTCTCGTCACTCATCCCAGGAGTGGTGATCTAAGGGATTCCCTGAAGTATATTTATAATTTGTAAGTTAAATAGGTTGTCAAGAATCCACTCTATAGTCCAGGAACTCCAATCAGGTGAGTGATATATATTTTCTATCTTATTTTTATCATTGTGAAACACTTATATGATGACCTATTAGCTAAGGGTTTTAAATGCTGCATGACACCTCGGAGATTTTCTATGTAGAAGTTAATTTGATTGGGCTGTTGTCCCTGACGGGTGCCTTCTACCATTTTGGAGAATAGTTTTTGAGCAAAATATAACCAAATAGAGAAAATATTGCAAGGATTAATTTATTCAATCTAAAACAAGTTTCATTACTGACTAGATTTAACCTGCTAACATTTTTTACCATGCATTCATTGGTCTTTTCTAGCTTGACACACATAAATAACACTCTTTTGTAAATGAAAACTGTTCATCAAACTTCATAAACGGCTTAGCAACATTTTCTGGCTTGACACACATAAATAACACTCCTTTGTAAATGATACAAAGTATCATCGAGTGTGGAATTCATATTGTGTCTGTTATTGAATTTGTTTTGGCATCTAATTGTGTCTGTTATTAATTGTTTTGTTTGGAATTTAGATTGACCAACTAGGTGGAATTCAGAAAAAATAGGTGGAATAATTTTGGTATGAATCTGTCTGTTAATTTTGGTATGAATTTAATAATAGGTGGAATAATCTGTATGAATCTGTCTGTTATTAAATGTTTAAGAAAGTTCTCGCCAATAGTGATGAAAATAACAGAGAAAAATAGTATCCAGAACAGAATTGATAAATGCTGACTGACTAAAACGATTGAGTAAGCACTCCATAACTTGAAGAAAAACCTGCAACATGATTAACTATAGTTAGAAAACTATTTTGTTGAGTGCTTTCAAATTTAAAACATTTAGGGAAACTTGACCACTGACTTTTAGAAGACTTGATCACTGATGGCTCCCAAAAAAAATAAGTTCATTATATATTTAGAAAGACAATGAACAAGCCAAATCTTAGTGAATTTGTTGCCCTCCATGCCATATTGGTCATGAAAAAGTCACGCAATGTTCAAATAAGTATTACCAGCCCAGATTAGAGGCTTATATCAAACTCCAGCTACCTTCCTCAATTTTCAATCTTCCTCTACTTGAATTAGCTATATTTTTTTATTTCTCTATTTTTTTTGTTTTGAATTTCCTATAGTTTGAATTTTGAAAAAATATTACACGGAAATGCTGATTTTGTACTCATCTTCATTCTTCCACACAAGGTTTTGTGACCAGAGATTAGTCATTTAGCAATTCAAGCCTACAGTAAAGAAACTAGTCTCAGAGTTGGGCAACTTGGTAAGTAAATAAATTTTATTTTATGATTGTGCTTCAGCTGAACACTCACTGCCCAGTTAATTTCATGAATTTGTGTCTGTTAGTCTGTGTCTGTTTACATTCAAACTGAATTTGTGTCTGTTTACATTCAAACTGAATCTGTTTACATTCAATCTGTTTAATTGAATCTGTGACTATATTTTATATTTTATTAATCTGAATCTGTTTAAAGGAATTCAATATTTTATTAAAAAGGTCCAAAATAAAGATTGACAAAATAGGAGAAAAAAAGGTTTAGAAATGGACTATAATTGCTATAATTGCTTTAATTTTGCTCTGTTATGTTATTTGTTTATTTTTCACTTTTGTTCCACAAGTTTGGTCATAAAAGAGAGATCTTCATTTTACAATTTCGACTAGTGTTTTTGGTGTCTTGTATCAAATAAAATGAACTTGAGATTTCAATGACATTGTTTGATAATGTTTGGTTTTGCTACTTTGGAATCTGATTTTCATAATTTTGCTTATGTTTGGTGTAATATGGAATGAAATGGACTAGTAAATGTATAAAGAATGGTTCTTTTTAATTGAGTTATAAATTTTATATTTATACATATATATATATATATATATAAAACAAAAAAAATCAACGATCGAGAGAGAGAGAGACAGAGATTGAGAGAGAGAGTTTACCTGTGAGTAGATCGGCTGTGCGATGATGATCGGTG
>NW_021024850.1:438802-457956 GCF_004153795.1 Camellia sinensis
TTAACTTTCATTTATGAAATATATGATATTATTTCATTCAATATATGGTTGTGATTCAAAATATAGTATATAGTGTGTATTACATTATTCAAATGCGCGTTCAAAAATAATATTGATTATTCTTTAAATATGTCAATTTTTTTTTATTTTTTTTTTATCACAGGTTTTATTAGTTATTAATCACACTTAAAAGGTGTGATCTAAAGTTTTTAATCACACTTAAAAGGTGTGATCTAATGTTTTTAACCACACTTAAAAGGTGTGATCTAAATGTTTTTAATCACACTTAAAAGGGGTGATCTAAATATTATTAATCACACTTAAAAAATGTGATGAAAGCATTTTTTAATGACACGTAAAAAGTGTGATTAAAAATGACCATTTTTAATCACACTCCTAAATACCACACTTTAATAAAACTTAAAAAGTGTGATTAAAAAACATATATCACACCAAAAAAGTGTGATCTTTATCTATATTTGTAGCAGTGAATATATATTAGTTAAGTTAGGGCATCTAAAAAAGCAAAAAAGCTAGGACATCTCCAACAAGTTAGTTAAATAGATCTTTTTATCTAATTTTTCATCCATGCTGACCAATACTATATCTACTTACATTTTTATTAATAATCTTATTAAAAATATACATATCCCAACATCATTGATAGTTAAATATAATTTTTTTTCATAACCAACCACATTTATTGGTTGTTTGAAAAGTTGTTATTTTAGTAGGCTATTTTAATTTTTATTTAGAAAGATAATTGGATTTTTTTGTAATTGGATGTGATATTTATGAGAGAAAAAGTGAAATGATTATTTGTTTGATGTGGCATTTTGTTTTATTGGTTATTTTAGCCTATTTTGTCATTTTGTAGATTTTAGCCTAAAAAGCCAAAAAAAGCCTTTGCCAAACACCCCCTTACGTTCTTGTATTTTTAGTAAGATTGTTAGGGTTCGTTTGGGATGTGGGTTAACTTTTTGACTTTTTGACTATTTTAGACTGGAGCTAAAAAGCCTCATTTGGGATAAATTTTTTGATTTTTTTGACTTTTGTGAGAGAAAAAATAAAATGACTATGGGTTGGATATGATATTTTGTCATATTTGACTAAAATAACCTATATTTTGTCTTATAGCCCGAATGGGGCATCCCAAACGAACACTTAAGAGTGGTTTGGAATGTTCTAAGTGCTCGTTTGGCTAACGATTTGGGACTAAAAAAGCACAAAAAAATAAAATAAGCTATATAAGCTAATATGACAAAATATACACATAATCATTATACTTTTTCTCTCACAAAAGTCAAAAAAGTCACAAAACAAAAACTAAACGAGGCTTGTGGCTAAAAAAGTCACAGGCTATATTAGGCAATGTCAAATGACACCTAAATAAGTATACTTTTTGACTTTTTTATAACAAAAAAAATATGTAGAAAAGTAGAGAAAGTGGTTAGAAAAGTAGAGATGAGATGTTGATAGATATTGATGGATGTGACCCAAATAAGTGTATGTAGGTAAAAAAAAAAGTGCATTTTTTTAGTTTACCCCAAACACCTACTTAGTATGTGTAGAATTATTCTTCTTCAATCTAACCAAGCCATTTCTTCCTTAATTATACTAGAGACCCCAAATAAATTATTAAATATTTTATTAAATTTCTTACATGGGTGTGAGACTCACATAAATCACATGTGTGTGGGTCCCACACCCATGTAAGAGATTTGGTAAAATATTTTGGTAATTCATTTGGGATCTATAACATTTTCCTTTCTTCCTACATTCATTAGATGATTTCCATGTCATTTACCACCCTTTTTTTCTAAATTCTACCTTGGCCCTTAATAACATATTAATCCCATGGTTAGGCTTTTGATTTGACCCAATTAATATACTTATTACATGATTATCTTTTGGTAAAACTAATGCCTCTTAACTACAACAAACTACACTTTTGACAAATAAATTTTTAATCGCCAAAAGTCATTTTTTAGTTGCCAAAGAATTTTGATGATTAAATTTTTGGTCACCCGTTTGGTCATTAACTAATTGTCGGCAAAAGTAATTGGTGACTAATTTTTTTTTAGTCGCCAAAAGTCACCAATTGGCGACTAAAAATTTAATAGTCCAAAGTTTTCAATAAATGTGTTTTTTTATTTTAGCGACTAAAATATTTAGTCGGCAACATCACGGTACTCCTTTTTAGCTACTAATTTTTTAATTGCCAAAAACTTTCATTTTTTTATTTTTTATTTTTTGGATACTAATTGTTTAGTTGCCAACAAGTTCCCTTTTTTTTATTTTTTGGTTACTAAATATTTAGTCGCCAAAAGTTCTATTTATTAATTTTTTTAAAATGCACAAATTGAATATTTTTCATTAATTTCTAAATTATATGCATTTCATTATCAATACAACCTGTAACCTGTACATATTCAGAATAATGCATCTATCAATTATAATCTAAATCCATTATCAATAATACCCATTTTATTATCAACTATCCAAAAATTTTAACTTGTAACATCATATTTCAAATATCATACAAATCCATACCAACCAAGTATAATCCATCTAAATTAAATATTACATACAAAAATGCTGTGAAAATCCTAAGTGATTCGTGATTGGATCAAGATTAAAATATTCCAAATCCCAATTATTCAAAACACGCAATCTAAATCATCAAGCACTTACGAAAGTGATTTAGATTGTTGTTTTTCTGAATAAACAATAAAACGACACAAACGATTTTTACGTAGAAAAAACCACAATTGAAGAACCTTCAATTGTAATCAAAAACCACGGGCGAAACGCCACTAATCAATCCACTACTGAAGAAAGAAAGATTACAGAGATAACACACAAATTACCCAACTTAGTCAATTTGTCTTCAAATCTTCTGTAACTCTTTCACCACGCCTTCGTCTCGGAACTGATCAATCCTGAAGTTGAATCCACAACTTCGCTTGTCGAATTAACGACTACGTACAGAATCAAACTCCTTTGAAACTCCACATTTGAATCTTCGGAATCCACCGAAGAGAACTCTCTTGAATTATAAAGTAACAAACTCCTTGATGTATGTACCTTAGATCATGAGTGAAGAACTCTCTCAAAACATCAAGGAAAACTCACAAAAATCTCTCTACAAGAAAACCTTAGAAAACCTCAAAGTAGATCTGGAAAAGTAATCCTAAAGTTTGGAGAAAACCAACTACTTATAGAAATCCGGATTCTGAAGCTCGCTCGAGCGAAGCTTCTCTCGCTCGAGCGAGAAGCTTATCTTGCGTGATTTCCATAAGTGCCTTCGCTTGAGCGAGGAATAAACTCAGTTTTTATGCAGACGCAGTTCTTCGCTCGAGCCACCAATGCTTTGCTCGAGCGCACAATGACCTCTTTCAGGTTTTAAGCCAGACGCAGTCCTTCGCTCGAGCAAGGACTTCGTCGCTCGAGCGAGCAACACAAAACAGCACAGAAATTACAATTTGATTACACATGTTTGTTAGCGAGATTGACAAGACTTAGGGACCTAACAATCTCCCCCTTTGTCAATACGCGGACAAAACTTTCTGACACAATTTCCTACACAACTGCACGAGCTAAAACAATTACAACTCAAAGATCTAGCTAAAACACATGAACTAGCTAAACCAACTATGAACCCAATCTTGATGGGAAAAAAAGTCAGCATAAAAAAAAACATAGAAAAAATAGTTATTCAAACCAAGAAACCATCAAGACAACAAAACAAACAGAAGCCCAATAACCTGCCAAAAGCTAACAACTATTGATGTAAATATATCATGAGTATCAAAATAGATCATGTAAGTATCCTATCTCGCGTGATTTCCATAAGTGACTTCGCTCGAGCCACCAATGCTTTGCTTGAGCGCACAATGACATCTTTCAGGTTTTAAGCCAGACGCAGTCCTTCGCTCGAGCGAGGACTTCATCGCTTGAGCGAGCAACACAAAACAACATAGAAATTACAATTTGATTACACAAGTTTGTTCGCGAGATTGACAAGACTTAGGGACCTAACAATCTCCCCCTTTGTCAATACCCGGACAAAACTTTCTAACACAATTTCCTACACAACTGCACGAGCTAAAGCAATTACAACTAAAAGATCTAGCTAAAACACATGAACTAGCTAAACCAACTATGAACCCAATCTTGATGGGAAAAAAAGTCTGCATAAAAAAAAAACATAGAAAAAATAGTTATTCAAACCAAGAAACCATCAAGACAACAAAACAAACAGAAGCCCAATAACCTGCCAAAAGCTAACAACTATTGATGTAAATATATCATGAGTATCAAAATAGATCATGTAAGTATCCCATATACATCAAAACAAATGATAGACTCCCGCAACCTGCAAATCATATCCCATAAACAGCAAAACATATCCCAAACATATCTAACCTGCAAATCATATCCCGTATAAATCATACTCACCCTTTTTGGCCGGGAGTGACAAAAAACAGTCATATACACCTGCAAAAAGACTAGCCAAGAGAAGAAACCAAAAACTGTCCAAGTAAATACAACTGTCCAAAAAGGAACCATAGGCAAAAAACACTAGGAAGGAGGAGATGGTGGATGCTGCATCTGAAGCATAGAGAGAATCTGAGCTAACATGGTGCTCTACTCATCAAGTCGGCTGTCTAGGGTATCAAGGCGGGCATCCAAATGATCGAGGCGACGAGTGACTGACTGCTCAAACATCTGCAGCTGGCCACGAAATGAGCGAGGGCGCATCTCGGGTATATCAGGAGCACCAGCTGTGGCTACCTCAAACTCCTCCTCCTCGGTAATGGGATTATCATCGCCTGCACTAGAACTCCCAACCCCTGACACACTCCCCCTCACATGGGCCTGACTCTGGAAAACAGTGAGCTTGGTAATGGGTTTGACAGGATGGGCAAACTGATCATCATCAGATAAATGAATATCAAGAGAAGTGAGAAAACGGGTAAGAAAACACCCATAAGGAAGACCCAAAGATTTACGACCCTCACAAACAGCAATCATTTTCAAAACGAGCATGGTCGGAAGATCTATGGGTAGCCTATGGTCAATACAGTACAACACATACCCCTACTCCTGGGTAATGTGTGAAGAATGGAGGGTGACATGAATATTCGCACATACAATCAGATTACGGAGACGAAACCGAGGAACAAGCTCATTCTGCTGAATGAGTGCCCCGGCGATCCAAGTCCTGTCATAACCACAAAGTTCAAATGCTACCTGATCAAAATCAATCCTGGAACGGGTAAGAAGAGGATACCTAAAATCCGGAACCTCGGGAAGACCAAGAAATAATCGAAAAACCTCACCAGTGATCTCTATAGGGCTCCTCCTAACCCAAGTACGAAAGTAACAAGTTTCTTTCTAAATCGAATGTATGTTGCAATAGAATTCACGAACTAGACTCAGATTTTGAGGCCCGAAAAAAACCAACACTTGATCACCTCCTAAAGAGTCAAACAAGGAGCAAATAGGAAGTAACTCAAATGCGCTAGACAAAACATTTCTCTCAAGATGGACTTTTCAAGAAACATAAGACTCCCTAAACTGTTTGGATTTTTCTTTGGACTCAAATTTTTCGGTATTGAAACTTGGGCGAGACATGGTAAATTTACGACGCTTGGAAGGAACGGAAGATTCAGCCATGACTGAAACCACCCATAACAGAAGAAAGCCAATAACCCAAACCCAAAACCACCAAGATAGGCACAAAACCCAGTCCAAGACACCCAGCAAAAAAAACATCAGAAAACCCCCAAATCCAAACCAAAGTAAACCATTAAAACACAGTAGTCCAACATTAAAAAAAAAAAAAAAACAGTTAAACTCATAACATTAGCATAATAGAAATGAAAGAATTATCAATGCTAGAGTAACCATAAGCAGCCATAGAGAAAAAAAAATATATGAAAGCCATTACTGAATTAAAACATCAATGTATTGGGACAATGTATGAAAACCATTTACAGTACGTGAAAAGAGTAAATCAGCAATTGAATAAAAGCCAATCACATTCTCACAGGGAAAGGTAGGAAAAAAAAATCCCCAATGTAAACCCCAAAAAAAACACGAATTAAACCCCAGCAAAAAACAAAAGACGAACCCTAGATGCAATGAGAGAACTCTAACACATGATTGAAGGACCAAAAACAACAAAGAAGGAACCCTAGATGAGAACAGAGCATCGTCACATTCACATAACAAAATGAGAAGAAGAAGAAAAAAACTTACCCACTGCGAAGAATGCGAATGAATGAACTGAAAAATGCCCAAATCCCAAGAGAGAACCAACTGAAGGTTGCAGCAAAAATGACCACAAAAACCCTATGATTTGAGATTCATCATAGAGCTTTTCGTAAGCTTGTTGTAGATCATCACCAGTGATCTCATCATTGTCTTCAGATGTAGATGTTTCATCATCATCTTTTTGCTCCTCATTCTTCTTGACCTCATCCAGTCGCGCAACTAAGGCAGAAAAGTTGCTGGATGGTGGTGAAGGTGAATTTCCTCTTTCATGGAATTAGCTCAAAATTTCCCATGCCTCTTTAGCCTTTGTGCAATGAACAACCCGTTGCTGTTCTTCAGCAGAAATTGCTCCACGAATAGTGATCAGGGCTCTCTGATTGCTTGGATTGTCAGCACTTTCTATATCTTCTTCAATGGTTTGCCAGCCTTCTGGGTCAAAAGCTTTCAGAAACGCTCTCATTTTGATATTCCAATACAGGTAGTTACTCCCATCAAAGGTGAGAGCATGATGCAGGTTCTGACCACGAGCTAATTCTGCTGGCTTTGGAAGAGGTTGAGTGAAAGTGGACCAAAATACCATGAAAGCACTATCCCTATCTTCACCGGATTCAGGTTCTTCAGGTTCTTGCTCCGACCCGCTTTCATCATCCCAGGTCACAATGTAGACTTTCTTTCGATTCTTTTTCGAAGGGCATTCAAGGGCAATATGACCATACCCTTGACATTCATAGCACTTGACCCCTTGCCCCTTTACAATCTTCTTTTCAATTTTTGGAGCAAGTTTTGGTGGAAAAGTTTTGGGTTTTTCATTACTCTTGTCTTTTGAAATACGGTCCCTGAAATTAGGCTCTTTTTCTTCAAATTTTTTTTAAACTTTTCAGTATACATAGCCGCCATCTCAGACTCTAAATCAAATTCAGTCTCTGGAGTTTTTGCAGTCTCATTAGCACTAGTGAAAGCCACACTTTCTTTTTGTTTTTTCTTTGAAATCTGGTGGGCTTCATAAGTCTGCAAGTTTCCAACCAACTAATCAAGCTTGAGGGTATCAACATTCTGAGCCTCCTTAATGGCTGTCACTTTTGATTGGAACCTCTCGGGTAAGGACCTCAAAATTTTTCTAACAACTTTAGCTTCCGAGATTTTTTCCCCGAGTGTGAAACAGGAATTCACGATACCACTGAGTTTTGCATAGAAATCATCAAACGTCTCATCATCGCGCATAAAAAGAGTTTCAAAGGCGGAGGTGAGACGTTGAAGTTTTGACCTTTTGACAGAAGTAGTACCTTCGTGAATCGTTTCAAGAATGTCCCATGCCTCTTTTGCTACCTCACACGTGTAGATACGACGAAACTCTTCAGGTGTGACGGAGCAAAACAGGGAATTGAGAGCCTTACTGTTCCAACTCGAGTTTTGGTAATCAGTTGTGTCCCATTTATCAAGGGGTTTAGGAATATCAACACCATCAATGGTGATAGTAGGTTCACTCCACCCATAGATCACGCAGTGCCAGACTTTCTCATCGATGGATTTTAAAAACGCTCTCATACGAGCTTTCCAGTAAGAATAGTTTGTACCATCGAGTTAAGGAGGTCTATAGGTCGAGTTACCTTCACAAATAGAATCCATATCACTAGTCACACAAAATCACACTCCTATAGTTTAGATAAAAACAAAGAGTGACCTGCTCTGATACCAATTGAAAATCCTAAGTGATTCGTGATTAGATCAAGATTAAAATATTCCAAATCTCAATTATTCAAAACACGCAATTTAAATCATCAAGCACTTACGAAAGTGATTTAGATTGTCGTTTTTCTGAATAAACAATAAAATGACACAAACGATTTTTATGTGGAAAAAACCATAATTGAATAACCTTCAATTGTAATCAAAACCACGGGCAAAATGCCACTAATCAATTCACTACTGAAGAAAGAAAGATTACAAAGATAACACACAAATTACCCAACTCAGTCAATTTGTCTTCGAATCTTCTGTAACTCTTTCACCACGCCTTCATCTCGGAACTGATCAATCCTGAAGTTGAATCCACAACTTCACTTGTCGAATTAACGACTACGTACAGAATCAAACTCCTTTGAAACTCCACGTTTGAATCTTCGGAGTCCACCGAAGAGAACTCTCTTGAATTATAAAGTAACAAACTCCTTGATGTATGTACCTTAGATCATGAGTGAAGAATTGTCTCAAAACATCAAGGAAAACTCACAAAAATCTCTCAACAAGAATACCTTAGAAAACTTCAAACTAGATCTGGAAAAGTAATCCTAAAGTTTGGAGAAAACCAACTACTTATAGAAATTCGGATTCTGAAGCTCGCTCGAGCAGCGAGAAGCTTATCTCACGTGATTTCCATAAGTGCCTTTGCTCGAGCCACGAAGTCTTCGCTCGAGTGAGGAATAAACTCTTTTAGGTTTTTATGCAGACGCAGTTCTTCGCTCGAGCCACCAATGCTTTGCTCGAGTGCACAATGACCTCTTTCAGGTTTTAAGCCAGACGCAGTCCTTCGCTCCTCGCTCAAGCGAGCAACACAAAACAGCACAGAAATTACAATTTGATTACACAAGTTTGTTCGCGGGATTGACAAAACTTAGGGAGCTAACATACTGGATTTCCAAAACAGAGGATTATACAAAAATAAATGTCTTCCATTTACAGAACAAATGCTCTTCGTACACAATAGCCCACGCAAAAGCAATCAGTAAATAATAATAATAATAATAATAATAATAATAATAATAATAATAATAATAATAATAATAATAATAATAATAATAATAATTTAACCATTAGCACTTATTCAATAAAATTGACATTTCAAATTATAACAATTATAAAATATCTAGTAATTTTACTTTCCATATTCTTTTCAAATATAGAATTAGCTAACCTAAAATTGACAGATTTAGAACCCATTAAGCATATAATTAAATTAACTCAAAATTAGTTAATTGTAAATGGAACAATTCAATTAGCACAACCAAATAAGCCTTTAAAGTATCAAAGAAGTAAATTGACTATCCCAAATCCACCAAAAACCACACAAAAACTAGCATAAGTCAAATCCTCTAATCCATGGTTGGTTAGTCAGAAAATTGAATAAAACAAAGGAGTGTTTTGGGAAGATGATTAAAAATTAATTTTTTGACTTTTTGACTTTTTTATGTGAGAAGTGATGTGATCCAAAATGGGTTAAAAGATGACTTTTGACTTTTTTAGCATGTTCCCAAATGGCCCCAAAGTGTTCTTAAACATCAAACCTTATCATTCAAGTTATTTAACAATCACCTTAACTAGGGCATGTGATTGGACTTCCCACAGTTAAGCTCAGAAGCTTCTAGTTAAATTGAAGAAATCATAGATTCAAAAAAAACAAAAAGAAAAAGAAAAAGAAAGAAATTCTAGGTTCTTTTTTGAGGAACCAAACAGGTAAAAATGTAGGGATTAAAATTGGGACAAGCTCACACCAGGGCAACAGAGGAAACTAGGGCATAGGCGACATAGAGAGTGTAGAAGATTCCATCTTGCCATTGAACTGAGTCGTTGATCTTGTCCACCAGTTTGAAGACAGACCTCCAAAATCTATCGACGACAACTTCAATGGCATTCTCGACCTTAGATGATGATGATAATGGGGGAAAGAAACTAGTGACCTCACCACTCTATGTAAGGGAGGAGTTACCGATCGAGCTTCCATGAGCAATGGATCTCAAGCAACAGTGACCAACATTAAGGAAGTGAATCAGTGCTCTGGTTGCCAGCGAACGCAAGGAGAAGTAGCGGAGGAGAGCTGTTCTATGGCTGGCGAAGCAGCGATGAGAAAGAGAGTGAGATGACCAACAGAGAAGGAGAGGGAGAGAGACGCTAGTTTTGAAACGGGTTTGGTTTGGAAACGAAATATATATAAATGGTTATCGGTCATTTTACACAATTCGCGACTAAATATTTGGGTCGCCAATAAATTTTATAAATCCCTTCAAAATTTGAAATGTCTCCCTCCAAATATTTTAGTTCTTTGACGGTTGAAAATTTTTTTAGTCGCTGAAAATAAATTTTTTGGCGACCAAACTTTTAGTCGGCAAAGATAAAAATAAATTGATGTTTTTCATTTGGCAACTAAATAATTTTAATAGCGAAAACTAACTATATATCAACTAAAATATTTTTTATTCACTGAAAATAAATTTTTGGCGACCAAACTTTTGGTCGCCTAAGATAAAAATTAAATTTTTCTTTTTCATTCGGCGATTAAATAATTTTAGTAGCCAAAACTAACTATACAATGACTAAAAAAAATTTCAATCACCAACTGTGGCATTTTTAACCAAAATTTTTTTCTAAAAAATAAAAAATAGCAAAATATTTTGGTGACTATAAAAATAAAAAATATTTTGTTATTTTTGTAAGTATTGGCCAAATAATTTGATATATTTAGATATATATGGTCGAAATATTTAGTTATTTTTTATTTTTTATATTTTTTTGAAAAAATATTTTGTTATTTTTTTAAGTATTGGTCAAATAATTTGTTATATTTAGATATATATGGACGATCCAAAATTTTAAAAAACTTGAAAAAAAATTAAATATGTAAAAAATAAACAAATAAATATTCAACAAATTAAAATATTTTAAAAATAAAACAAAATATTTAAAATAAAAAAAATTAAAATTTTAAAATATTTAAAATATTTAAAAAAAATACAGTGCACAAATGTAGTAAATACAACACACATTGAAAAAATAAATATTTTCAATAAAAAATATTTACCCTAAAAAAATAAAATAAAATTTTTTTTAAAATATTTTAAAAAAATCCAAAAAAATTCAAAAAAAAAACTCAAAATTCAAAACTCTTTTCAAAACTCATGACCAAATAAATTTTCTCTTTTCAAAAACTCAAAATACAACTTAAAACTCAAATCATGATTTCAAAACTCATTTTTTCTCCTTGATTTCTATTCTATTTCATAAAATGTTATTAATCGAATTAAATTAACACAATATAAACAATTATGGGACAACATTAATACACTAAAAATTATAAAGATCAAATTAAAACCACATGCAAAAATTATAGTCATATTTGCATCTTTTTAATGTATGATAGTAGTTGCTTGTAGCAAGACTTGGGGGGTCAATTTAATTTTGGAAAAAGAATAGTTGCCAATATAGGTTGGATTTCTGTTTTTCACATGAAATAGAGGATTAAAATTAGTAAGATCTCTATTTTCAACTATTTAATTTATTGTATTTAATTTTTTTGGTACAATGGAAACTGGAATCAACACAAAAGGAGAAGGGGCAATATTACTTTTGAATATTTGCCAACCATAAGTTCAGAGACTAAAGACTGCATCAAAATGTGAACATCCTTGTTGTGTCATTATTTAATACCATTTACATATACAAAATCTTAAATATTTATAAAAGTTTTTAACTTTTTGTTTTTACAATTGACCTTGTGAAAAATTAGAATTGAAAATATATAATATTAATTATAACTAGTGTATTATAAACCATGCAAAAGAGTCGTGTATATCTTATGATATATTATATAATAATATATAAATAATAGTGATATCATATCATCATTGATATATAGTATTACTAACCAATAGTAAAATAATGCATGGAAGGTCAATTTCACTTGTCAAATGTTATTAATAATTCAATAATTTCTCATTATTTTCGTAATTTGAAAAATGCCATTAAGAATTAAGAAATCATTCTAAATATTATTTCTATATCAATTATTTATTGTTAATTATTTTACTTATATGCAAAAAAATAAAAATAAAAAATTTGCAAAAAATGAGGGGGACACTTTTATAGCTCCGCCAGTGATTTGCCAACCATAAGTTCCGAGACTAAAGACTGCTTCAAAATGTGAACATACTTCTTGTGTCATAATTTAATGCTTTTTAGATATACAAAATCTCTGTGCCCAAGTGTGACTTGGGCTCCATGTGGTTTCACCAAAAAAATTAGATTTGTTGGCTATATGCTGAAATCATTTTGGACTTGTGTGTAGTTCTTTTCATGTTGAATTTTGATATTCAAAAGTGTGCGATGCAGATTCTCAAAAATGTATGATAGTAGTTTAAGTATTTTTAGTTTTGTTTTTTTATGTACTATGTGAGAGGGTAATTTGTGAATAAATTGGACCGAGTTAGGACGAGTCTTCTTTGGAAGTGTTGGACAATCTTCACTGTATTTAAGTAGATTAAATTCTGTTGTGTACTAAACAACAACTAGAATATAAAGAAATAAAGAAAATGAGAGAATTTGTTTGATTACAAAAATCAAACTAGAAATAAAACAAAATAAATAAAAACAGATTTTATTTTGTTATAAAAATAAAATTAAAATATGATTTAAATAAATAAATAAAAGAGAATAATAAATTAAAAAACTTACTTGATTAATTTCTTTGAATAATTATCTGATCAAGTCTAGTGTTAGACACTGTGTCCTTAAGACAGGTTCGTCCTCTCCACGGTGCTTTCAGAGTTTGGACGTCTATCTCCCAGGACAAAATGATCTACTACAAACAATAGCAGCACTACAAATTGTTTGCCTAACGAACACACTAAGTGTTTATACTCTCTCACAGAAGAAAATAATGCAGCAATATGAAAAGAATATTTGCAGAATTATGAAGGACGAAATTATTAGAATTACAAAATCCAAATGAGGGTTGTCCTATTTATAGATGGAATTATGGCTGTTGGGTTTGAATTAAACAAGTGTGAACCTGTTGGTTTTGAATTCAAACAGATTTGATTCTGTTGGGTTTATAATTCAAACAGATAAAAAAGGGGAAGGGTCCTGTTTGGATGTACAGTAAAACCAAACTAGTTTAATTTGAATTCTGGATTTTGTTTTACCAAAAATAAAATAAAATTAAATTCAAATGTTTTTTGCCCAAAAAGATTAGTATTGGGCCGAACAAACCCAACCCAACCACGCACCCGCACCCAAGCCCAGGCCCAGCCCAGCCCGCCCGAACGGCGGCGGCGGTGCGCGTGGTGATTTTTTGGGTCCAATGGGTCTAGCCCATTTTGCCCATAACCTCTCCCTCTAAAACACTTGGGTACCCCTTGGGGCACACCCCAAGTATCAAACCCATGCCTTATAAACTCATTCAAAACTTCCCACCAAATCAATGAACACTTGGGTACCCCTTAGGGCACACCCCAGGTACCAAACTCAAGCCTTATAAACCCATTCAAAACTTCCCACCAAATCAATGTGGGACAAGCCTTATTCAATATCTTTAAGAATTTTTCACCAAAACTCCATTTCCACGGAGCATACTTTGGCTTCAATTTCCTATTCACTCGGTAATGGTTTTGAGCAACCAAATATACCACGTGAATCACAACGCGGCATAGAACGCATTACCACTTTGACCCGCGTAAATCGATGCAAGGGGCCCACCTAAAAAATAGACCAAACTTAGGAAAAAATTCTGGTTTTACCCAGAATTTTATAACCATTTCCAACAATCCCCCACATGAATGGAATTTGATGACAACGGAAATGCAACAATATGCAGACTTTATCGAAAGGGTATAAGTCGAAAATATCTTGCTTCAAGATAGGTAGCTTTCGGCCTTGAACCTTCCCTAGTGATAACCTATCTTACTGGCTAACCAATGGACGCGATGCCTTGAATTGTTCAGCCGTTTGTGTAAGCCAAGACAATAGATTTCACACAAAATATCTTCTAACACATCGTGGTTCTCACTGTTGTGTTCATTTTGGTCTTGAACGTGCCTGGTTTTCATGAGTGTTTCTAGAGAATTTAGCCTTTGCATTCTCATAGAACCGGCCCCAATTCGACACTCATATAGGTGATTCTTATTGTAAGTATCTCCTTATACTCATTTTGATTTTATGCCTTAATCAAGATATAAGTAATCATTAAAAGCAAAGCTTATCCTTATACCCTTGCATACAACATATGTTGTAGATATCACTCTCACCATAGGAATGGGTAGGAACTTAATCCTTTGGTGATTTCTGGCGAGCCATACATAACTTAGTTGTCCCTTTGAACTTAGTTCTTAGGATCTCCAGTCATATAAGTAGGGTTACCATTATGACGACTCTTATGTAATAGGCTTTAATCACATCCCCTTTGATGAACTATACACTAGCTCTTTTGTCAAACCTTTGTTAACGGATCCGTAATATTCTCTTTAGATTTTATATAATCTATTGAGATTATTCCGTTTGACAACAATTGCCTTACAGTATTATGTCGACGACGAATATGTCGTGACTTACCGTTATACATATGATTCTGTGCCCTGCCTATTGCAGATTGACTATCACAATGCATGCAAATAGCTGGCACAGGTTTTGGCCACATTGGAATGTCTTCTAAGAAGTGACGAAGCTATTCTGCTTCTTCTCCTACTTTGTCTAAAGCAATAAACTCGGATTCCATTGTGGATCGTGCGATGCAAGTTTGTTTCATGGATTTCCAAAAAACAGCAATGCCTCCCAGAGTAAAGACATATCCACTAGTGAATTTTGAATCTTTAGTATCTGATATCCAATTGGCATCACAATAACCTTCAAGTACTGCTGGATATCGCGTAAAGTTCAAACCATGATCACGGGTGAATCTTAGATATCTAAGAACCCGAATGATCACTTTCCAATGGTCTTCTCCGGGGTTACTAGTGTATCTACTCAATTTACTGATAGCATAAGCTATATCAGGACGAGTACAATTCATTAGGTACATTAGGCTTCCAATGATTTGGGAGTATTTTAACTGAGACACTGCATCACCTTTATTTTTTGATAAATAAAGATTGACGTCTACAGGTGTTCTAGCTAAATTCATATCATCCTTGATAAATTTACCAAGAATTTTCTCAATATAATGTGATGGAGATAATGCATATCCGTCAGATGTTTTAGTAATTCTCATTCCTAATATAACATTTGCGACCCCCATATCTTTCATATCAAATCTTTTGTTAAGTATCTGTTTAGTTGATTTGATCATGTTTTGACTGCTTCCAATGATAAGCATGTCATCTACATAAAGACAAACTATGACATATCCTTGGTCAGTGTTTTGAACATAGACGCATTTGTCACATTCGTTTATCTTAAACCCATTAGTAAACATTGCATGATCAAATTTTTCATGCCATTGCTTAGGTGCTTGTTTTAATCCATAAAGAGACTTTACAAGCTGACAAACTTTCTTTTCTTGCCCTGATACTACAAACCCTTCGGGTTGCTCCATATAGACCTCTTCATTTAGATCACCGTTTAAGAAAGCTGTCTTAACATCCATTTGATGTATTTCTAAATTAAACAACGCTGCTATAGAAATAAGCATGCGAATGGAAGTTATTCTTGTCACAGGGGAATATGTGTCAAAATAGTCCAGACCTTCCTTTTGTCTGTAACCTTTAACTACAAGTCTTGCTTTATACTTGTCAATTGAACCATCTGCTTTCATTTTTCTCTTGAATATCCATTTATATCCAAGAGGTTTAGAACCTGGTGGAAGATCCACCAATTCCCAAGTATGATTTTGCATAATGGATTCAATTTCATTATTAACAGCCTCTTTCCACAAAGGTGCTTCAGGACCTATCATTGCTGCCTTAAAGCTTTGAGGTTCATTTTCTAACAGGTATGTCAGAAAATTTGGACCAAAGGATTTTGATGTTCTCGCTCTTTTACTTCTTCTTGGTTCATCATCAGTTAAATCATGTTGGTCGAGACCATTACTAGTCTCTTGTGTTTGATTGTCATTAGTCTCTTGACTTTGTGCACAATCATAAGTTCTTTTCTGTGAACTTAATTCCTGTCCTTTCTTGTAAGGAAAGACATGTTCAAAAAACACAGCATTCCTTGACTCTATAATAGTGTTCACATTTATATCAGGTATTTCTAATTTATAAGTTAGAAACCGATATGCACTACTATTCTGAGCATAACCAATAAACACACAATCTACTATTTTTGGTCCAATCTTAGTCTTTTTAGGAACAGGAACTTCACCTGTTGTCAAACACCCCCACACTTTTAAGTATTTGTAGGAAGGCGGTCGACCTTTCCACAATTCATAAGGAGTGTTGTTGGTTTTGTTATGGGGTATTCTGTTAAGAACATAATTAGCAGACAATATTGCTTCCCCCCACAAGTTCTGTGGTAAGCCTGAACTTAGTAACATGGTATTCATCATTTCTTTTAGGGTTCTATTATTCTTTTCAGCAATTCCATTTTGCTGTGGAGAATAAGGGGCTATAGTTTGGTGAATAATGCCATGTTGTGCACAAAATTCATTTAATTGTGCATCATATTCACCACCCCTATCACTTCTAATATAAAACAAAATAACATCCATCACTTGTTGTCTATGATGTGCTTAATTCATAAATTTCAAATCATGATTCATTAATTTCAAATGAAAAATCCAAAATAATTATGACTACACAAATCAGAATTAATGTTTTGACAAAATCATATCCTCATAAAAATTTTGCCTAAGAATCAAATAATTCAAAAAAATCCATTTGATTGTATAACTTCTTGCAACTCATTTACGAATAAGTGTCACTGTCATAAAAATATTTGTGACAGAAGAAAATTAAATTATCTCATCTAATGCAAGAGATACACCCCCATATTAATAAAATGGTTTAAGGTTTAACAATTTCTACTACGCAAGTAAAATAATAATTAATGACATCTCATGTGACAAATTTAAAACAAACTAATAATAAAAAATTCCTTAAATTTACTTTCAATTAAATGGAACGATATAACTACATACATCTTCATGTTTAAATTTCTCTGGTGTTTAAACACCCATTCAAAATTGATGAGGAATATTCAAATTAATCTGCTTATGTCCAAAGTCAACATATCAATTTATCATTCCAACTGACATGACATTTTTTTTTTTTAAAGAAATAACTAGAATTGATATCAATACATGCATGTCAAATGCATCAACTAAAAATAATGAATTAACAAAATAAATTAATCATGCAAGATCCCATAACTTTCATCATGAGATAAAAAACCCATAAATAAGATTCAACGCGTTTTAAATTTTAAACTTTAAAACATATCTTTATTTAATCAGTTTGATTATTCCATAAATAAACTAATTAAATATACATTAAAATGTTCTTGTGAATATATATATATATATATATATTCCGACTCAAGTGCAAAAACTATTCACAGAATTAAAAAATAAATCAGTAAACCAATAAAGAAAAACCTTGCCACAAAGATTTCTTCGTAATAAAAAATGAAATTAGTTTGTAAAACTAATATTTTACTCCATAAACAAATTCTTCCAAACGAAACCATAAGTCACGTACAAAAATTACAGATTGTGACCGAAACACAAACTTACATGATTTAATTTTCTAGTTACTAAAACCAGAAAATAAATTATAGCATAAAATAATTTTATTTTCTTTGTTACTAAAACTAGAAAATAAAATACCACAAATTAATTTTCTATTTACTAAAACTAGAAAATAAATTATAACACAAAATAATTTTATTTTCTTTGTTACTAAAACTAGAAAATAAAATACCACAAATTAATTTTCTAGTTACTAAAACCAGAAAATAAATTATAACACATAATAATTTTATTCTCCTTGTTACTAAAACTAGAAAAATAAAATACCACAGTAACTTTCTGTAACACAATTAATATTCTGCAATTGTTAATGACACCAGTATATTACTACTAGTTGTTAGAGAAAAGAGACAGTATATTATTACTATCTGTCAAATAGCATAAATCACTATTTGTTTTTCTAACCAGAATATGTCTTTATCAGAAAATTAAATACAATGAAGATACCAAAAAAAGATTCTGTCTTAAGATTGTTGGACAATCTTCATTGTATTCAAGTAGATTAAATTCTGTTGTGTACTAAACAACAACTAGAATATAAAGAAATAAAGGAAATGAGAGAATTTGTTTGATTACAAAAATCAAACTAGAAATAAAACAAAATTAAAATCTGATTTAAATAAATAAATAAAACAAAATAATAAATTAAACAATTTACTTGATTAATTTCTTTGAATAATTGTCTGATCAAGTTCAGTGTTAAACACTGTGTCCTTAAGACAAATTCGTCCTCTTCAAGGTGCTTTCAAAATTTGGACGTCTATCTCCCAGGATATAATGATCTACTACAAACAATAGCAGCACTACAAATTGTTTGCCTAACGAACACACTAAGTGTTTATACTCTCTCACAGAAGAAAATAATGCAGCAATATGAAAAGAATATTTGCAGAATTATGAAGGACGGAATTATTAGAGTTACAAAATCCAAATGAGGGCTGTCCTATTTATAGATGGAATTATGGCTGTTGGGTTTGAATTAAACAGGTGTGAACCTGTTGGTTTTGAATTCAAACAGATTTGAATCTGTTGGGTTTATAATTCAAACAGATAAAAAATGGGAAGGGCCCTGCTTGGATGTACAGTAAAATCAAACCAGTTTAATTTGAATTCTGGATTTAATTTTACCAAAAATAAAATAAAATTAAATTCAAATGTTTTTGGCCCAAAAAGATTAGTATTGGGCCGAACAAGCCCAACCCAACCACGCACCCGCGCCCAAGCCCAGGCCCAGTCCAGTCCGCCTGACCAACCGGACGGACGGCGGCGGCGCGCGCACGCGTGGTGATTTTTGGGTCCAATGGGTCTAGCCCATTTTGCCCATAACCTCTCCCTCTAAAACACTTGGGTACCCCTTGGGGCACACCCCAAGTACCAAACCCATGCCTTATAAACCCATTCAAAACCTCCCACCAAATCAATGTAG